>JAWPHD010013716.1:0-66271 GCA_037043455.1 Cyrtodaria siliqua | reverse complement strand
GCTAATCCCTGTTTATTTCCTCCGACGTTTTTTTTTTCGTAATTTAAAATCGGGAATTCAAAACTTTGATAATAAATTTGTTTAAGTTGACATATTGAACATTGCCAATCATTTATTTTCTTCTATGATTAATACTACCTATTTTAAAGAACTTTAATTCAGCACAGCTAACATTAAGAAGCTACTCCAGCAGGGCTACCGTTACCATAAACTTCAAAAACATTTAATTATCGTTACCCGGATCTACTTTTAAAATATAAAAATAAATTAAGAATTCTTCTGCGACAAGGACTATCACAACCTGACTTCTACGGTGATGTGATTTACAAACTGCGTAATATCCTTGGTCATTATCACATTCATACAATCTTTATTAAACTTGTAAAAAGTTTATCGAAAAAGGTTTAGACCCTATCATTTTATAACGCGCTGCATGTTTAGTGGTATGGGATAACAATAGGGTAAGAGTGAGGTTTGGTGCACCTAAAACCTGGTTTGAACCCCAGCGACATTTTCTGCAATTGACCGTTCCAAGCTGTATTGTCAACCATTTTTTATTTGTGAGTCATACAGGTATCTTGCCTTTTATTCTTCTTTGTAATTATTTTTAATTTCTATGCGTGTTTTTGGTTGACTGGTCATTGAATTCTACATTTATTGCTTATTTTATATATACTTTTGTTATGAGCTGTTTTATTTTGTCTTTCCTAAAGGAAAGACCTAGTGTAGTCCTGAACCATTCGAATATTAGCAGCGTAGTATACACCTCAAAGAATTAAATATTTTTTAATAATTCATATTTTCATTTGAAATTTTAACTGGCGTCGTTTAACAAATATCACTTGCGATTTATAAAACTTAATCTGCTTTGATTGAAATGTGTTTCGGTCGTTTTCAGTTTTTAGTATTCGAAACCCGGGTGACCGATTATAAAAGTTGGGTAGTGTACATGGACTATATAGCAGCCATTAACGGTATGCGTTTCTATTTCCTTTCAATATATTTGTTGACCACGCTGTTCTCATTCCCTTTCTAAATTGGCATACATATTGTCCCGCTCCTGTATCGGAAGTTTTTTAACTTTCTGAAGTGGTTTTCATTTTAGGAGTAAACATGACGTAGTCAGTTTCCTTTTTCGCAAACCAGGACAGGAAACTTAAATTACCAGTGGGAGGTAGGAATGGCTACGTGTAATGACAGAGAGGTTATTTACTAATAAATATAAATGCTGGATTTCTTGTCATATAAAAACCCACTTGACAAACTTTTATGATTATCTCTGATTTCACCACAATCTTCTGGCTGGTGGATATCATTTAAGATTCACTACCTGATGATTTCCAAATACCAGTTCCATGTCTTTTTGAAATGCAACAAATTGGGAAGAGTGGATAATTAGTTAATTCAAGTACCGTACACAATTCGTAATGCGTTTAATTTACTATCGTTGATATAGATGACATCATAATCCTTATATCAAGTATTTATAAGGTTTAACGTCATTTTTAACCCTCTTTAGGTCAGATCACGACAGTGTCTACTTGTAGCAGTAAGTTATATGCTCAGTTTTATAGTGCTGCCTCACTGGAATACCACACCGTAGAGACATGTCAATTTACCCCTACCTGTAACATTGTGGTTACACCGGGCATTATAACTACCCTATATATGCTAAACGTCACGCAAGGAAGCTGTGCGTGAAGCAGGTATGAGTTAGTATATTGAAATCGAAAGGTATGCATTGCCTTACGTAGACAGCCGTTTTTAATGATACATAAACGTGTATGTCGTATAAAGGTACACGCCGCTTTAATTACCACCGGCGTGCACCTTTCTACAACTGCAAGAGAAGTGTTTGGTTCAACTATTTAGTTGACGTACAACGTGTGTAACAAGAAGCCGTTCTTATTACAGCTGGTTGAAGATGTAATATTTTTATCACAAATCATTTCTGATATATTATGTCTGACATGTTATTTCATCATGGCTTGGGGATGCTGTGCTTAGATCAATAGCCGGCAAAGCATCGTAATACGGATATACAGTCGCAGTGATTAATACCGGTCACACGCGTCACGCATGTAATACAACGTTAACATTTTGTAAAAAAAACTCTGTGACCAGATCCAATTATATAGCTAGTCGTCATTCGTTTTGCATAATATTTTCGATCAAACACGGAAGAAAAATAGCTTAGAGCTGATCTCCCTCAAGCTCATACTATATTTATGACGACGGTAAGTTTTGTTTTTTATCCCAAAGCGTAACGTATATTCAACAGTTAAATATTCTTCGGTTTACACACATAAAATGAGAAAAAAACGTTAGACCTCATTTGTTTGTGAATATTAATTGCATGCAAATCTTCTATAATCGATTCCTCTATGTTATATAACACAGTACATGTATTTTTGATGTAATTATAAGACTCTTTACACGCCATTTGACATAATATGTTTCATACCCAAGCGCGGAACGGGTTCCTGAATTAAGAAACATACTACCTGACACCATCAAAGAGAACTTTTCCGCCACTACATGTAACAATTCAATTCATTCATTTAATTGTATATATTGTAACAATATAAACTGATAAATCTAGGTAACTTATAGGCCCAGTGGGCCGGGTGCTATTGATTTCCTTCTGTACTGTGATTGTATTGTACTGTGATTGTATTGTACTGTGATTGTATTGTACTGTGATTGTATTGTACTATGATTGTAGTGTATATTATGCCTATGCCATAAATATTTACTTACTTACTTACTGTAACACATATGATATGCACAGTCTGTATATTTTGTGTTGTTTTATTTGAAACATTGCGGCGTTCCATAAGCTTTTAGCCCAACTTGAATGAATGAAACATGCTATATTTTGCCATTTCAGCACTCTATCGCATTCATTTGGCATCTGATCTTTATCACAATCGGCTTAATACGGATTAAGTCTTAATACTGATTCATGTTTAGACTTGTTAGAAAACCAATTGTATCGAAAAATAAACATCAGCTTTACTGCTCTCATTTAATGAAACATGCTACAGTATCTATTGTCAACATTTAAACTCATTCATTGTTCTTCTGGGCACCGTTTTATTAAACATCTTACGCTAAGTCTCACATTCTAAAACTGTTCGCATTTTTGCACCTAAGCATTCAATTTAGACAAGCATTGTGTGTATTATTTGCAGAAATATCAAATGTATAAGAAAATGAAATAAAATCGCGTTCATTTGTGAATTGTAAATCAAAGTAAAGAATTTAAGAAATTAACTTACTCTCAAAATTGTCGTACGTTGTTTCATAAAACCGGGCCCAGGGTCTTTACCAAACTTGACAAATCTCTTTATATTGGTTGACGATCGGACGAGTTTGAAAACCATTAATATCAATTAATAAACGTAAGAGTTATGATCCGTAATTAAACAAAAGCTGCCCATGTTCTGCCTTCACAGAACTCTAGCACCTTTACTTTTTATCCGATCCTAACTACATTGATCAAAGTACCACTTCAAAAAAGGTCCAAATATTTAACGTCTTATCTTCCCGCCGTTAAAGATCACGTTAAACAATATTGTGCTAATACAAGCTTATGACAACCCTGGGATTAATTTACTTTGGTCAACTGAAAATCAGGAGGCGTTCTTGATATCTACTAGATTCTTACTAGATAAGAACATATGACTTTTCAACATTATATACAACCTTACCACATCACCTTATCAAAGACAAACTTGCTCTCAGTCAAAACACTTTCACTAGAGAAATCAAAGCATTGGAAATGATAATAGTCGGTGGACTCAGAAAGTATTGATCAAAATAAAATTCCGAAAAAACGGGATTGCGTACTCAGGTGGTAATCATTTGTACAAAATATTATTGAAATCGGATGAGGCATAACTAAAGTTATGGGACCGGACGCATGAACGGGAGGATAGATTGACAACGGCAATTCTATAATCCTTCGCCTAATCGGCGGTGGATAACAATTGAAGTTATGTAGAAATGCTGAAATTTGATAAGTGTCAAATTGGGATAATTGTAAAATGAAAATGTCAGAGAAAGTTGGTCATAACATACGTATACATGAGAGCTCGGTTCCTTTCAAAAACATGCAATCATGCATGGCAGAATTATCGCCTTTGAAAGTCTGAAAATAGGACTTCTGCATAGGCGTTTTCGGTGGCGATATGGCTAAAAGAAAACTTCATTTATTTAGAATAAGTATAAAAAAAGATAAAAATACATGTTATACTATGTGATATAAATAAAATAATAAACATTATCGTTCGTCGTTATATACATCATTTATACACTGATAATATACCGATAATCTCTATTAGATTTGTTACTAAACTATTCATTGCTACTTTCGGTATTCTCCTAAATACGCACCTGCTATTTTCGTTATATTTCGGAATGTACTGTACGGATTTTACCCCCAACCTCATATAGACCCTTGTTTACGTTATTAGACATATGCGCATTAATTTGTACAGGACCAAGTTCCTTCAATAACACCGCATTTCTTAAACTGAAGTTAAAATCACTTAATGTTTACCTATTAATCAATATTTAGTCAATATAAGGATCTTTTGCCAATTTACAGCCTCGAAAATGGTTCTACTTTTATCGCGCTGTAACCTGGTGATCTTTGGTTTCTAGTGGAAATTCGTGTTCGCCAGATTTCCCACTACATAGGACGGGTGCCTGACGGCACCTTCCAAAAACTACATGTTTGGCCTGTAACAATATTAAAGAGTTTTCTACTGACGGCAGTTTAGACATATGAACTATACAGACTTGCCAACATGTTTGTGAAGCACTAAATTTCCTATTAGATAATACATTTGCAAGGTATGGAACTACTGTTTATAGACAAATTGTCGGTATCCCATATATTCTAAAGAACTTCAACTCAACACAGCTAACATTTCGGGTACTGTCGCTTCTTTTCTTGATTTACATTTCTCTTTGAAAATGGTGAGCTAATTAGTAAACTTTATGACTAGATAGAGGATTTTAATTTTGATATTGTTAATTATCTTGACGTAGATGAGAATGCTCCCTGTTCTACTTCTTATGGTGTCTATGTTTCCCCTTTTATTCGTTTTTCAAGACCTTGTAGTCGAGTTAAGGACGTATTTATTTTTTAAATGAGAAGCTACTCCAGCAAGGATACCATTACCATAATTGTATTATCGGGACCCTGATGATGTCTACATCAATCCGCGCAAAGGACGGCAGAGTTTGATGTTTGTCTTACATCTTGTATTGTCGTTCCCTTAACGGTTTGTTCTCTTGTTGCTCTGTCTTCTGCCAAGTCACTGAGTACTAGCTTTGTGGTTTTCTAGGCTTTTGTTTTATATTCCTATATACACATGATCATTTATGCCTTGCATATATTTATTGCCTAATAAAGCTGCCTTGTTTGTACGAGAATATAACATGGCCGCGATATATCTATTTACACTGTTCCGTTTTACTGGAATGACAATAGGGTTGGAGTGAGGTTTGGTTCACGCTAGACATTGGTTTAAACCCTTCAGTGGCATATTTTGCCAATGATCGTTACAAGGCGGTAGCCCTATGTTCAACCCTTTTGTGTTTGTGATGTCGTTTGCATTTATTATAACGTTTGCCTTCTTGTTTGTATGTTTGCGTGTTTGTTTCTGCGTTTTGTGGTTGACTGTCCTCCTTGAATGCTACTTTCCCTCTCCGATCTTTTTATATTTCTCTATGCTTACACTTTGTGAATAATGAAAATAGTCAATCAATATGAAAACAGCTATACCGTTGACCTGTTTAGTAAACATACAAGAACTTTCTTAAATGTCTTGTGACCCCGAATTTGCTGGTGATTTGTCAAGTGGAAAATTAATTTACTATATGAACATTACACTGCTGCATTATCCATAATTGAGTTGAATTTGTAGCAAAACACTTTAACATTGGTGTCTATTGGGAAAATAATTCGTGGTTTCATACCTATATTGATATGCACAACCATACGCTGTTTACAGTTAGCTTCTGTTGGATTCGATTGATATGCACAACCATACGTTGTTTACCGTTTGCTTCTGTTGGATTCAATTGATATGTACAGCAATACTGCGGTTCATTATCGTTTGCTTTGTGCGATCTCATTGATGTGAAGAGGCTGATGACGTGTATACTTGCTGACATATCATACAAAGTGATTCCCTTTGTTCAAAGGGATGACTGATCTATATAATTACATATCGTTTTGCAATCCTCTTGTTCTTGTAATTGAGAGGGACATATATGCAACTACATTGTAGTAAGTGATTGATGATTTGCCGCTCCATATTGCATCGAGTACCACTTGCATCGCGTACCACTCGATTAAAAGGGGAATAACTTTTTTGATTATTGCAAGCAGGCGCTTTTACTTTTAGGTGTATATTATCCCGAATGTTGTACTGTACCTCTATCGAACTCCTCCTTTGAAAATATCAAGTCAGTGCACTTTATCTCAAGCCTACACAAACCACATATAATACTACTGTCTTGGGTTTACCTTATTGTATGCATGTCCTCTATCACATGTTGAAGGAACGTGTTGGGACTGAAAAAAACATTTGAAAAATAAATAAATTGAAAAAGAATCTGGAAAAGATTAATTCCGATCATCAAAACACATCAAATAAATGAAAAACTGTACAGCAAAAACAATCCTATCCAAATTCAAACCTCATGTAAGAGACCATAAACAAGGTCGCTAAGGGCTCGTTGGAGACTTTTCACATCATGCGTTTCCATCCTCGATTTCAAATCATACATTCAACATTTTTTCAAATCTACTTGCGAGTTCCATCAAAATATGAACATACTTTCCAAATTTGTTTACTTTAAACCCCAATTCCAACCAGTGTTTTTGCTACGAACATTGAAAGTCCAAAAAGAGCGAACATCACCGAGGTCGGAAGTTTACAATTATGTGTATCTGCGGGACATTTAATATTTATACCCCCGCTTTCACAAAGTGAAGTGGTGGCTACATAGGAATCACGTCGCGTTGCACGTGTTTATTACTTGGCCTCAAAAACATTTGAATGGGGTGTTCCTAAACTTCATGATGACCTTATGTCCCTCTACAACACTCTCTGTTGATTGCCTAATTTATTACAGAATTGTGGCCCTTTAATTCACTTAAAATTTATACGAGGCGTATTCATCGCCTTCAGTGATAGTTATAGGTTTTTATTACATTTCTATCGGTGTAAGATTGGGATTTCTCAGTGAAAGAATAGTCATAATCGCTAAATATTAATAACTAACTCCGAACGCAAAAATAACTCACTGTGGCGTTGAGCCATGACGTCAATAACGTCTTGGTGACGTCGGCGTCATCCGCCTGTAACGATAAATAAAGTGACTAATTCTGGTTAAAGAAATATAAAAAGATCGGACAGGAAAAGTAGCATTCAAGGAGGACAGTCAACCACAAAACACAGAAACAAACACGCAAACAGACAAACAAGAAGGCAAAAGTAATAATAAATGCGAACGACATCACAAACACAAAATAGTTGACAATAGAAAGTCATACATAATCTGATTAGAAATGTAATAAATGGATTATTTAACTGTTGTGATCGATTATATGGAAATCCTTCACTCGATGGTAGGCCTGGGTTGTTTTGTTCACTCGCTTACGCTCGTTCGTGAAAAGAACCACACGCCTATCATCTCGTAAGGATTTCCCTATAATCGATCCCAGCAGTTAAATAATCTCTATGTTTCTGCTCAATAACTTCAGTTAGGAATGAGATATTGGCAAGAAACGTTCAGGGTAGGTAGCTTATATGAAGAGGAAGCTTAAGGTTGCATTTGGGGTCACTGGGATCAAGGTCACATTTACTAAACATAGAAAAACGGTTTCCGTTCAATAATCTCTATGTTTCTGCTCAATAACTTCAGTTAGGAATTAGATATAGGTATGAAACTATCTGGATAGGTAGCTTATATGAAGAGGAAGCTTTGGGATTGCATTGGGGTCACTGTGTTCAAGGTCTAGGTCACTTTTATTAAAAATAGAAATAATAAAAAAGACAAAATATAAAATAATATATATTTACAAAATAACATACTTTCCCTACATACCTACCTTGATTTTTTTATCATAAACTAGGCACCGCAGATATAATTTGATTTGGCCTAAGTAATCTATGTGTACACTTTCTGCAACTTGTGTTACTACGCCCTTCCTCTGAATATGAATATCAAATAGTGTTCTTCCAATTAGAAAACAAAACAGCTCAGTTTTTCCATCACCACGGGACAGGCGTCTTTCTGTCTTTTGGGTTTGAGAAATTAATTCTCCACCAAAAATGAAGGTATACTGGTGTTAATTTAACACTAAATAGAAGCTTTTGTAGGAGTTTTTACTTCCATTTCATTCATAAAATGTTCATAAACATCATAATTATATATATACCGGTATGTATATAATTTTTGTTTGGGGCGCTTGTTTCAGCCAAAGGTTTTTTGGACTTTTCAGACAAAATTCATCTACTAACTAAATAAGTTGTATTTCAGTGAAATAGACATTTTTAGTGGTAAATAAAAATACCTTACTTTTCAAAATCAGTTGAGAAATAAAAATTGCATGTGCAAAAGCTGTTTTTGATGGGTCATTTTCAATGCAAAATTCTGCTGCATGAAAAATTTAAAAAGCATTTTTTTTTAGAATTTTTATCCAGAAATAGTTTTAAATTGTTGGATATTAGTTAATTAAGACACTCTGAAATTTTTATAGCAAATTATCAAGGATTACTGAAGTTATTTGAAATTTATTAATTTTCTCCTGTCCCACCAACAAGGAATTTACATAGGAAAAGCACCATCAAAAAATCATTTTGGCTGTAAAATATGTATTTCTCAACCGATTTTCAAAGTAGTTTTATTTACCACTAAAAATGTCAGTTCTAATGATATATAACTGATGTACGTATTATTTAAATTGCTCACTTTACTACAGAAAAACCTTTGGCTGAAACAAGCGCCCCAAACAATAATGTATATACATGTATAAATAAAATTAAAAACAGGATGATAAGGAACTATAATTGCCTAAATGTGCTTTCACTACAAAAACAATTCTACTGAAATAAGCTGTTTGTATCACTTGGAGATTAAGATAATATCAGATGCTATTTCATGACTGTCAATTGACACGTCATGTTTCACTTGCTTATTTATGACCTACAGTGCAGTACGGCTATCACCGGTCTCAGTGGTTTAGAGCTGTTCAGAAATGTTTGGGATTTTAAGATTTGTTTTTGATTATGATTGCAAAATATTAAAAATAACCTCTGGGACGACAGCCAGTCTATTCTATAATATGCGTGGGATGTTTCTGGTGGTAAATGTCTCCAGATAACCAGTATCTTTGTTCGCAGTAATGTTGATATGTATATTCACTGACGTTATTATCGACGCAAATGTCTTTGGTGTACTAGAGGAACACTTTGCTGAGACAAGATTATGTCAGTATTGTCATGTCATAATCCTCCATCATCATTTATTCACGTATAATAGTTTGGATTTAATCCAGCAATAACACAGATCGAAAATGAGTTCATAAAAAACAACTTTAAATTTTATGAACAGATCGAACCATTAAACAATAAATGCACGCTATAATTCAATAGATTTCCACTCAGTTTTCGGACATAACCATCAGTATTTGTATAAGAGAAATCTATTTTTAGAAATGTTCAAGAAATGTCGTTCCGTTCTATTCGTGTAAACCAGTTGTGTTCCTTTTTGAGTACGTGCATAGTATTGTTTACACCATGCATAATTAATCATTGGTCTGAAAGTGTTACTCATTTTACCAAGTGCATTACATTAATCATTGTCATACGAAGTTCACATTCGTTTATAAAAAGTAAAGATAAAGAAAATGCTCTTTAGCGAACACGGGTTGCATTTATCAATCGACCTCACTAGGCTCCGGGTTCAATCCTCCGTGGTGCCACTGAGTTCCGTCGGTGTGTTCTTGGGCAAGACACTTTCCCTTAGCCTCGTCCGTCGGATGGGGACGTAAACCGGGCGGTCCCGTGTATCGGTCTATCCTCCGAGCACGTTAAAGAACCATAGGAATCTATTCGATAATAAGAGTAGGGCAGGTTCCCGGATTTCTATGTATACTTCCCCTCTCTCTAGGGCGGCTCTAAATAACATATATTATGTTGATGAGCCGTTAAACAACATTCAATTATATTCACTATCTCTGAAAAACATGTGCTGCCTACCTCATTATCTTTCTAATTCTGATGATATTGATCATACTATTTCCGGTACTTCCGATTTAGCTCATGCACCTATAATCTTTATGTTATCGACCTCATTTTCTCCGGATGCTATAAAGTCAGTGCTATCGAACTTGCTTTTGGAAACATAGAAAGGCGGTGCTATTGACCTCATGAACATGTTTCCTTTGTAAGAGTCAATTTAATTGTTTGCCTGGAAATAGCTTTGCCAAAGTTGAAAATGGCAATTGTCGTTGTCGAAACGTAGTATATTGCATAAGCTGTAACATGTGCAATTGCACAGTATACGTTGGCCAAATCGGGCGCAAAATACGCGAACGCATGATCGAGCATCTTCGAGATATCAGGTTGAAGAAAGAGAAGTCCATCACGCAGCATTTCGATGCATATCACATTGCTGATATGGCACTTTCTTCTGTTCTAGAAAAGTTACATGGCGACTCGCACGTCGGGAGGACCATACGTGAAGCGATATGGATAACACGTCTTCGAACTGTAAAAGCAAAGGGCTGCAACGTAAAAGACTGTTGGGTTCCAATATTAACCCGGTGAACGTTACGTCGTGAAATGGCGCGCAAAAGACATTACATTTGACCTTGACGTCACGTCCGTTGTTATTATTCTGTTGACGTTCAATATGGCGGCGTCCATAATGCAGTTGTTAAAGTGTGTGTTTTACCCAACTGATGAAGGGCTATGCCCGAAATATTTTACGAAATGTGTCTCAATAGACTTTGCTGTACAATTCATAGTTGTCGTTTTTTCACTGAACAAATCGATGTATTTAAACTGTATAATTTAATGATAGTCATCAAACATGATATGTTTCCCAAGAGCACTATGATCAAAACGTGTTATTTCTTTCTAATCTTTGCAGTAATGCCAAAACATAGTTGTATAATCATACCTTATTTAGGAGCGAATAAATTACACATTGACGCTTTGTTATATCAAACATATTCTAATTTTCTTGAATCAATAGAAATACCAATTTCTTGTTTCTTTGAAGTAATAATTAAATTTGGTTAGCTTTGAATTTTCGAAAAATGTGCATATGATAAAACGCGCAACTCAGAATTATTTAATAATAATAGTGAATTTGAAAGAATGAGTTAAAACTCCATTGTAGGGAAGGGGCGTAACTAATGAGGGTAGCACTTGTGGCCCGACCCGATTGCATTGTACTTGTACATATATGGCAATAAAATATGTTTAAATCGAAAGAATGAGTATTATTTCTAGAACGAATTTTCAACACTTTACCTTAAACCGCTTCATATATATAATGGACTGTTTTTTTCTTTGAATTAAGACCATTCCATTTATGTGACAAAAGGGTGTTTCGGGGGAAATACTGATCAGCAGCCACACGATTTAAACCCTGATCAGCCTGCGTGTTACTCGCAAGCTGATCTGGGTTTACAGTGGACGTAAAGGCTATTATAGTCATGCTTAGCGGGTTAAGGGTTAAAATTACGCAATATATCGAGAGTAATTATTGATGGTTACATCAAAGGATGGCATTAAAGACTTGTTTACAATTATGTTAAAGAAAGAATAAAAATCTATGAAAAATATTGCAGTCTCGATTTGATTGGGACTGTTCATCAACGGTAGTGAAAAGTGCTTGCTACTGCTGAGCAGAAGTCTATATTTAAAAAGAAAATAGTACAGAAATTTGAGTCATACCGAAGATAGTATGCATATGACGGAGAACCTGGAAACGTCAATGTATTTTCACACCATTCAATGGCCAGCGGCGTATGGTCCCAGTTTCTAACAAAACGATTTGCTCTAAACGAGAAAAGAATGGGCGAAATAAACAAAATGGAATTTAGTTGGGAGCCTACGTGTCACAGGTAACAATCAAAAGACTAAATTAATCAAAGTCCTGACAGTACTGGTAACGAATTATCTAGCATGTATTAATTGTTTATGAAAATTATTTTGCTGTCCGAAGAAAATGGAAGCATGATGTCTGGACAGGTTTTTGTTTTGGGTGCTTACATGTATATGTTGGATAAGTTGCCTACAAAATTAGAATATTAGCTAATACGCCATTACTGCAGGTTTGTCAACATACACCCTGTACTATTGCATATAGATTGTGTAAAAATAAAAAATAAGAAGAGGTCAATGACCTTGAAGCTCTACTAATATGTTTTTGATAGCTAGATCAGCATTCCTGAGAAGTTTCATGGAAATTCGTCAAGTTGTTTCAGAGGAGTAGTCGCTACAAGTTTTCATTATATAACTCTATGTAAACAAAGATGGTCGCTGGCGGCCATGTTTAACGTCAAATCAAAATAATTTTTGACAAGGATCAACATCATGTCATACTGATCATTTTAGAGGAAGTCCCATATCAATAACACTTATAGTTTTCAAGAAGTAGTTGCTACAAACTTGTATTTTGAAAATCTATTTTTAGCCATGGCGGCCATCTTGAATTTCCGGCCGACCTGAAATTCTGCTAGGATCAACTAGACATCAAGAGCAATATTCCTGTGAAGTTTGATGAAAATCCGAGTTTTCATTAATATTAACAAGCTTTGCAAGTTTGGTAAAGATCAAATAATAAATGAAGGTGCTAGAGCGTTCACAAGGCTTAATATGGTATTTTTTAGCAAAACATTAGGGCCAGAACTCTGGTGAAATTAATCCGATCTGCCTGGTTTTCGAATTTGTCAGAGCTTTCATTGATATAAAGACACTGGCAAAGTTTCCTAAAGATTCGATCAGTGTATTAGGCAGAAATTCAAGAACTGGGTGTGCAAATATGCAAACAGGGTGTGCAAAATAAGTTGCTAACACGCGCTACGCGCCAATTCGCGACAAGTGAGTGTCTCTGTGGTAATTTATTTTTATAGATAAAGGTGAAAAAAGTACATTTTAGATCATATTTCTTCTATAAATGTATACAAAACATAACAATATTGAGAAAGTAAGAGTTTGGAAGTGTGTTTTTTTTTACCCCATCCACTCCCCCAAATATTGGCCGCGATTTTTCAAAAACGGCTGTGCAACAGATGGCTGCACGCGCTACGCGCCAATTCGCGACAAGTGAGTGTCTCTGTGGTAATTTATTTTTATAGATAAAGGTGAAAAAAGTACATTTTAGATCATATTTCTTCTATAAATGTATACAAAACATAACAATATTGAGAAAGTAAGAGTTTGGAAGTGTGTTTTTTTTTACCCCATCCACTCCCCCAAATATTGGCCGCGATTTTTCAAAAACGGCTGTGCAACAGATGGCTGCACGGTTGGCTGGCTAATACACTGGATTCGATTAATAATTGAGGCCCTAGAGTGTTCACAAGGCAAAAGTTAACGGACGGATGCCGGACAACTCGTCATCCCATAAGCTCTGCTAAAAAGTGTTGGCTTGCTGTTTCCCTACATATCCACGAAAAAGGCCCTCCTCAAAACTTTTTATAGCAATGCTTTAACATGTTTTTTTTACTATCTTTAGTATATGTTTCTTTCATTTCTTAAGGTTGTAACTGGCTTTGGCAAAAAAAAAATCACCTACGCACCTAACAAAAATCCTGGGTAGGGATTGGGGAAAAAACAAACAAATAATTTTTAAGGATGGCCTTACAAATTCTAGCTGCAGTTACAGCAACTGCGCTTTTCAAAGTGCAAGTACTGAAATAATGCTGAAATGTGTCATAACGTGAAAGTTCAAGTCTCTTTCTAACCAGAAATTCACATGATATAAAAATACAGAGGATATCAAATGAATTGCCATTTCATAAAGAATTTATGAAACAAGTTTAAATGAATCTTTCATTGAACAAGCCTCTGATGAGTTACAATAGAAACATTTTCACGAGCTTCATAAATTTCATACAAAAAACAAACAAATTTGAGATAACTTTTATGCCACGACTAATTTTGAAATGATTCTATTTCCATTTTATGATATAACAATACAACAATACTTTGAAAAAACATGTGTATCTAACGCGTCTTTTTTAATCAAGGTTATGTCATGTGTTCCAGGAATCACCTTGATGTTGCGTGGCATTATTAAAACTATTGCGTAAATTAAAAAAAATATTCTGGAAATATTATTAAAATCAATGTACATGTATAATTATTTAATTTTCGTGATTTTATGCATGTGTAAATAATGTAGAATTGTGATTTTTTTTAATGAAAACGGTTTAATTAATGTTTGTGATTCGACATCCACATGCATGAACACCAGGAAAATTATCATTCCCAAATTCACTGAAGAGTTTATGTTGAATTGTGTTTAAAACCAAATTCTGTATGTAGATGTATATATCTTTTTTTTCAATTAGTATCATATACTGAGTTTCGTGTCTGCGTGGTACAACATTGTGAAACGATCCGGAGTGTTCGGAGTGATTTATATTGCTATTGAACCAATGGAACTACAGACAGTTGACAGTTTATGAGTAATATACAGAAAAAACAACAACACACTTTTCACGCAAAATGTCCGAGATGAAACACACTGCAGAGCTCTAGATAAGCTGCGTATCTGCGTAATTTACGCAAATAAATGAGCCAAAAAACGCAAAAGATGTCGTTCTATGCGTTCTAAAAACGAACAAAAAAATAAGAAAAACACAAACTATGCGTACCGAAACATAAATACACCGCGTTTCGCAATCTCCACCTTCTGAATCAAATGATTTGTTAAATTGCCAAATTTTTCTGTTCCGTACTCGTTTGTAGAATATGTTCCTAGTACTGTATGACTCGATTAGAACATATTGAGAACGAGTCTACGTTTGACTAAACGAACATTTCACAGACGAGTTTCGGGTTATGTTTACTTTATAAAACGTGTTGAGGTATCGTTAATAGGTACTGTAATCCAGTCTGTGTATTGATATCCTTTCAAATTTTCCCGTAAAATACGAAAATATGTCAGGTAAAAGCTTTCGCGGAAGGAAAAAATGCATAATCATCGTTTCAAACGTAAATAAAATCACGATCTATATTTCCGTTAAAGCAGATGTGTCGTCTGGGTCAAGTGTCCAACCAATACTATTTGATTTGATTGATCAAAGTGTTTCAAAGTCAAAAAAGAAACACGATGGAAGCACAATTTCAGATAAAACTATTGCCGGCTGAAAGTTGAAATTCCCATGGCTTGTAGTTGAGACTAACGGCGATGGTACTAATGCGAATGACACTTTTTTTCATATTTACAATAACTATCAGTAGCTGAAGGGGGAAAAAAGCAAATATAAAAAGACGAAAGGTATAAATATTGATAAAAAAATTGACTGAGTTGAAAAACCCAAAAATAAAAAAATGATGGGTAAAACACCCAAATAGCAAAATCCTTATCTAGAGCTCTGACACAGTGATGTGTTGAGCTGGTACAATCAAAACCTGTTTTACAGTATATTAGAACTAAACTGTATGCAACGTAACATAACAAACATACGGTATTTCCCCCATTAGTAGCACTCGGGCGCTACGCAAAGTTCAAAAGGGACGCTCTTATTATGGTTCATTTTTTTCAATATTTCCCGATATCTTACCCGAATGTATACTATAAAATTACTAACTATAAGACTATCTTTAACTACGACACTGGCACTGACTAAAACTTAAGCCGACTGTATACGGAGTATAACTTTGTTATCATTGAAGCATAATAGTTAAAACTGATGACAGCGCTATAAGGTTTAATTTATGTGATAGACAGTGTCGTAGTAAAAAGCTCCCTGTAATCAAATCCATTAGCATTAAAGACAAAAGTTTTGTGTTTTTAAAGAGTATTTGGATTTTCGAAGAAGTTAAGGTTTCTTAAAATTGGTGGGGGCGCTATTATTCGGGAAGGCGCTACTAATAGTGGGATATCGGTATATTTCAACTGAAATTTACGTGTTGTCAGAAAAAAGTGGCATTGTATCAACATTTTTTTTTTTTTAAGAATGCGTTCTTTTGAAATACACGTTTTAAATTGTTTAATTTATTTACATTGACAGTACATGTATGTTTCTTGTCAATGAAATATGAAGTAAGTTTACTGTTTTACGATTGTTTATAATTTGTGCTCTGAATTCATACTATAAATTTGGCAAGGTTCAGAATAAAATTGAAAAAAAATCAGGAAGTATTATTTCTTTAAACAGTCAGGGGTGTCACGTATACACGTTATTTTCGTAATAACTTAAATGCGTTATTTTCGTCACGAAAACATCGGCAAATTCCAGCGTCCGTATTTTGACATTTGTTTCAGTTTGACATGGAAAACCCGACATCTAAGCATATTTTATAACGTCTCCCTTAACTTACTAGTTGTATACGAAGAATGTACATACTTATGTGCGCCTGAGAGCAGTTTTTTTATCAAAATATCTCATTTTTTGCTCCATTTTAACCGTTTATTGACTATTTTCGTCCCTTTTTTTTTACGTTTTCCGATTTTTCTGACGCTATTTGACATTTTTCCAAGTTAGTTACATGTGTTATCTTTACATTTTTGCAATAAAAAATGAGGCGCACGCCGTTTTTATTGGGGCGCACGACGAAATTAGTTGATGCGTGTATGCTCAAAATAACGTAAATACGTTATATTGAGAGACCATTTCGTTTATGGCCGGTATGTCACAGATAACTCTGTGGGTCATGTTCTTCACTAATACAGTTTAGCCTATTTACCTCCCTCTTGTTCATTTGAAATATTAGCCTGCGGCTGATAACATTTACATCTGTGTCATGTGTGTGATGAGTTGTGTATATGTATTCGATACGTACATGACCATAATCACATCGTCGTGCAACACAACTGTGTAGAATAGATTTCTTTGGCGATTGGAAGCAGGCGTGTGGGCTGGAAACATATGCCACTGTAATGTTGTAATGTTTTAATATTGTTTTGTTTTTAAATGAAAAAACAGTAGTTTCTCTTTACACAAACTACTCCGACGTTTTATGTCAGCGGGGAACGGGAAGTCTTATTCGAACCTTCTTGCAAACAGCTCATCAAAATCAATAGCACACTTACAACCTACAAACACAACACCCCATATCCAAGGCCATTAAGTATAAATATGAACGACCTGTAAAAACGATCGTTACAGTATAACTGTGTTTATTTATGCATCTGATATTTGTTAATACCATATATGTACGGATCTTGCTACGTCTGTTATAATGTATATGTATAATATTGTATGATCACATGGGCCTATGGCTTACTGATTTTGAAATAAAGTGCTTCCATATCCCACATCATCCCGAATAAATATAAATACGGGCGACCTGTAAAAACGGTCGTTAAGTATCACACATCACCCTGATTCCAGCCTCGATAAGTATAAATACGGGCGACCTGTAAAAACGGTCGTTACGTATCACACATCACCCTGATTCCAACCTCAATAAGTATAAATACCGGCGACCTGTAAAAACGGTCGTTACGTATCACACATCACCCTGATTCCAACCTCAATAAGTATAAATACGGGCGACATGTAAAACCGTCGTTACGTATCACCATCACCCTGATTCCATCCTCAATAAGTATAAATACGGGCGACCTGTAAAAACGGTCGTTACGTATCACACATCACCCTGATTTCAACCTCAATACGTATAAATACGGGCGACCTGTAAAAACGGTCGTTACGTATCACACATCACCCTGATTCCAACCTCAATAAGTATAAATACGGGCGACCTGTAAAAACGGTCGTTACGTATCACACATCACCCTGATTCCAACCTCAATAAGTATAAATACCGGCGACATGTAAAAACGGTCGTTACGTATCACACATCACCCTGATTCAGACCTCAATAAATATAAATTCGGGCGACCTGTAAAAACTGTCGTTACGTATCACACATCACCCTTATTCCAACCTCAATAAGTATGAATACGGGCGACCTGTAAAAACGGTCGTTACATATCACACATCACCCTGATTCCAGCCTCAATAAGTATAAATACCGGCGACCTGTAAAAACAGTCGTTACGTATCACACATCACCCTGATTCCAACCTCAATAAGTATAAATACGGGCGACCTTTAAAAACGGCCGTTACGTATCCCGCATCTGCCTGATTACACCCCCCAATAATAATTAGAGGTTATTAACTGGGGTAGGTGTGTCTCTTTGTGAAATTGGCCCTTGATAGCCATATGAGGCCCTCGAGCTAAAGCTCAAATTGAATTGAACTGAATTAGAACATTAGTTTTTTTGTTTTGTTTTTTCATATTGTTTAAAGGGACACATGGCAATCTTGAGTTTTATTAAAACATTAAAAAAAGTGCTCCTCGATTAGTTATCCTGCGTCATTTTGACTTTAAAACTGCTTGCATATAACATGTATAATTCAATAAAAAAATTAGATTTCAATATGCTTCGTTATTTTACCATTTTATTATTGGTGCAATATTCTAAAGAGATAGTAATATGTAAAAACAATTTGCTTTGAACTATTCTAATAATTAAAGGGACACTGTCCGTAAGTAAGCAGATATTGAGCATAACCAAATAACTGTCTGACTTTTATTCAGTGAAATGTATACATGAAAACATGAGCATAGACACTAAGAAGTCTGTAGTAATACATTCGTGAGTTTGGAAAAAAAAAAGCTTAAATTATTATTTGTAAATAAAGTGGGACCCACCGTATTTACCTTTACTGCGATCACGTGACTTCCATTAGGTCATTAGGTTCTCACCATAGTATTTAGGGCGTAATATGTATAGCCCGCTTAGCTCAGTTTGGAGCTAGGTCGACTACTTTACGTTCACTATTATTACCGCGACTTTAATTTTAGTTTGGGCTGCGAGTTCAAACGCCCGAAATGGTTTCTCTTTTTTTTTGTACCGCGACTGAATTCCATCAAACAATCCTGCTTTAATTAGTAAATATTCAGTAATGTTTGGTATGTAATGTTTGCGAACATAATTAGTGGTGTGTGTTTTATAAGCTAAAAGTTACGGACAGTGTCCTTTTAACATTAATGATTAAACAAATGCAAGTTACATGAGTTAAGAGAAAAAATAACGGGACGCCGCGAAAAATATATATGATTAAAAAGATTTAAAAAAATCAAGATTGCCGTGTGTCCCTTTAACCTACTTGTTGTCTTAGATTTTTAAATACTTTTACCATTTATTCAATACCATTTTACTACAAGCAGTCTTCGCGGTGAAGTGCGTGACCTATACAGGGACGCCGCGAGTTTTTAAAAAAGCTCAGACCAATGTATGTGTTTTGACTTATAAAATAACATGAAAATTAAATAATTATATATTTTACAGGTATCACATAACATGACTTCTTGAAGTGTAATAAAGCTATGGATTATTTAGCGTAATACACTAGTGCATATAGACACAGACCGAACCACTGTGTTTGTGTACAATAACAAATACGAGTAAAAATTACGTGCATGGTATACTTACAATACATTTATAAACCTTAATATTCATCATTCATTAAAATCTTACTTTATAGAATGCACGTAGTAACATTACTAATTTGGTTTGTCCCTTTATTTGTAAAGCAGACACGTTACAACTTCGCTACATAGCTAACGTGTTATTATTTATTTATTATTTATTTTAACATGTTGCATTTTAATTCCCAATGAAAAACATTTACTTTTGGGCAGAGCTAAGACAAACAGGGTGCAGTTGAACTTTTTTTTTTTTTTGGTAAGACGTAACATGCTCTTGACTTTCACGCGCTAATTGCCGTAAGTTACGATGCGTGCAATGCTGGCAACATCGATGTTCTAACACATTATCGCTTGTCAGAGTTTCACAATGAATAGTACCCTTTGGAAACAGTTGTAACTCTAACATGTCTAAGCTGGTGAAAATGTTCTAACATTATGTATTGAAGCTTAAAAACACTATTTTTACCACAAATACATGAATTTGCATTCCTTAATTTTGAAAAACATACATAACAATGTAAATAGAAGGATTGAATTTGATATTACCATTTTTAATTGAGTATGAAAAATAACCCTTGTCCTACTAAGGGCGACTACAATAGCATTTGCGCCCATTGTAAAACCAGAGTAACTCGCAGGCTGATCAGAGTTTACAATGTTCGGCTGCTTATCAGTCATTTCCCCCAAAACACCCCTTTGTAACATAAATGGAATGATCCAAATTACATTACCATTATACATTCATAACGGGCTAAGGGTTGAATTAAAGTTAACAAGAAGCCTTTGGGCTGCAGTATTTTAAACTCACCAAATGTTTTTCTCACCCCATTGGAAGATTAAAATATTGAATAATTCAATTATTAATGTTCTCTTACAAATTGCCGCCGTAAATAATGTAAATTGGCACAAATTGTAAGTGAAATTATTACGTGTCGTCGAAAGTGTGTTCTGACTGACAGACAGGCAGGCAGGCTGGCAGATATTTCTATTGACTTAGATTTTTTCATTTACTTCTGTGATATATAGAATCTTACATTCGTAACCGAGTATAAATTCTTTGGATAAAATCAATAATACACTATAACACATAATACACAATAATAATCATGTAAGATCGTCTATATACTTAATTCATTGGTAAAGGAATCATAACCTGGTCTTATTAGAAAATCTAGGATAATCATGTGAAAATAAGCTTCCACCACCCTGCCAATACCAGTCAGTTAATGTACCACTGTTTTGAGAGATAAAGTAAACAATGTCCTGGGTTCGGACAGGGAAAATGACCGAAAACAGGTAAATGTTTGTTTTTATTTCTATTATTCACTGATGATTTCTTTTTCCCCGCCCTCATTGCAGATGTCAAATTGTCTGACATCCAGTGTCAGGGGTATACATAGTTCCAATACGTCAGTCAAGTTCAATTAACACGTACTTGTCACAGACAGCTGGCTATGACAGTCGTACCAGAGAGACTGAAGTAACTCAAGTAAATGTATTAGTTTCTAAAAATGTATTAATTGTAAGGATTCCAAAATGAATTCCAAAATATTCACCTCATTAAGAACAAAAAAACATAACAAAGAACAAAAGTCAGAACTATTTATTAGTTTCTAAAAAGTTATTAATTGTACGAAAAAGTAAGGGAAACAATAAGATTTCAAAATTTGACTCCAAAATTGACTCTGCAGACCCTGAATATATGTGTATTATTTGAAATGAAATATAGTCAAACGGTCGTAATTGCAAAACCGAGGTAATAACACACTGTTTTAGTGGAGAGTACTGCAGTAACTTCTTAAAACAGACTTCACTCCAACATGCAATAATTATTTAACATTTTGTTACGTTTTTTTTTGTTTATATATAATATGTGATTTTTTTAAAAATAATATTTGAAAAATAAATTCAACATTTAACCAACTATAAAATGTAAATTAATGCACCAATGCGCATTTAGAATAGACACAAACTTGTTCAATCTCGTTTAACTCGTAGTTGCATAACTAAGCAACCGTGACGTCACCATCATATCAACACAATTTTAAAATATTTTTAAAAAAATACAGAAATCCCGAAGCCGCAAACTGTCTCCTGTACCTAATACTATATAATCTTCGCTGCACCATGTGTCCCTTTAACACATCAAAGTAAATTTGTTTTTCATCGGATGAGGTCAATTTATGCATATACTATGCACACATAAAATTCGAAAACATTTGTATAGATCTTGAGTCCTAAAAAATATTGAAACAGCGGGTTTACTATCTGACTATACAAATCATAGTATTTGGCCTTCCTGCTACTTTCTGTTGTTTAGCTAAGACATGTAAGACATGTAAGACGGCGAATACATACATTTGAAAAAATTATTTCATTTTAGCTCAAATTTGACCGAACACAGAGGTGTCAGAAATATAGAGACAATATTAAAAATGTACATGTGTTGCTTAGCATGCTCAAATCATGCTTGAAAACTAAGGTGCTAGCCTAGGTAGGTAAACGATGTGTATATACAATTAATGTATATTATACCACAATAGCTAAAATACACACTATGCATTGTGTAATACCCGAGGATATACACAGCATATGTTAGTTATTTTGGTATAAATAAAATAGAGCATGAGTCTTGCACGTGTACGGACGATAATGCACTCGCTAACGCTCGTGCATTATAACGCTCGTGCATTATCTCCCCGTATACGTGCAAAACTCATGCTCTATCCTATACGTGTACGATAGCTCTAATGGTTTTCCTTTGTTCTTGCTTATGATATAATTTTCATAAACCTGAAGGTCTGAGCCGTAACCGTGCTATAAATGCCGATTTATTTCAGTCGTGCTATAAATGACAGAGTTATACCATGTACACGCCCGTTGTTGTAATATAATGTTTACACAACCTATCAATTAAAATGCCAATTACCGGCACTGAATGGCTATGGTACAACACATATTTTTCTCGTATGAGATTTGGGCCTGAGGCCCTCGAAAAGTATCATTCTTGTTATCGTCGACGTCCATACGTCCGTAACGGTATGTGTCTGTAAACTCTCTCTCTCTCTCTCTCTCTCTCACACGTTTCTTGTATGCCCATAATTTAAACAAGAATGGAAAGGGTGTATACGATAGAATTGAAAAACAAAAACAAATTAATGTATAAAATGATATGGTAGTATGGCGCGTCTAAAGTATGCAATGGCCAGTAGCCTAGTAGTGGCATAGTAGCTTGAATGGAGTAACATAGCGTACTATAATAATAATAATAATAATAATAATAATAAAGACTTTATTTAACGAGAGAACTCATTTGAAACTAGTCAATCTACCATGAGGCCCTCAACAATACAATATATACAATATTTACAAGTAAAAATGCATTTAAAGTGGTATATTCAGTAAATGGAAATATGTTTAAATAGAACTGCAAGACTTAGTCATTTACTAATATATCGGATGGTGAATCCACTGTAAATACAGTGTTTTGAATTGATTTACAGATTGGGCATTTTGTATATGGTGGGGAAGAGAGTTCCACACTTTAGAGCCTGAATAAGCAAATGACTTTCTGAATAACTCACTATTGGGTCTGGGGGAATATAGCTGAAGATTTGATGATGATCTTAGATTCCGCATATGGACATTTGAAGTTAGAGTAAATACGTCTTTAAGATAAGCAGGGGCCTGATCATTAACTGTTTTAAACATAATGATTGCTTTTTGAAATATAACTCTTTCGGGAAATGTCATCCAACTGAGTTCGGTAAAAAGTTCCACGGAAGGAGTATCTAGGATAAGTCGTGCAGCTCTTTTTTGGAACCTTACAAGTTTATCTTCGAGAGAAGTATTACAATTTCCCCATATCAAACAACAGTAATCAAGATGAGGTAAGATATAAGAATTGAAAAATAATTTGCGCATAGGTATAGAAAGGTAAATCTTTATGCGAGATAACAGGTATAACAATGAATTACATTTTTTCAGAACTTTATCAATTTGGGTATTCCAAGAGATAAGGTCATTATTGAGTGAATTTGCAGCGTCGACAAGAGATGAATTAGAAGTTGAAAGCGTTGTATCGTCTGCAAAAATATCCGTGACTGTGTTTTCCATAGATAATGGCAAAGGTAAACAGCTCTTCCATAATCAACAAGTGACCATTGGGGCGCAGATGGATTCCGTCATCCTTCATTAAAGCGCGGTTGGTTGCAAAAGCATATGGCAGAAATGTCACCCGTCGTCTGTTGTCGCGCCATTCACGCCGTAAAAGCCGGTTCAGCTGTATCCGGAGCGTCACTGCGTCTTCACTGCCCGGCTTGTCTAAAAGGGGGCCTCTGTAACCGTAGGCCTTCCGCTGGTATCGCGGGAACACACAGCCAATCAGAATTTTCGCTTGTGGACAGCGGATACAAACAGTTAAAATTAATCGTCTGTATATCTCGAACAGGCTCTTCGGGGTGTCTTCCGGCGACGCGATCGTAACATCGTTTGTCCCTAGTTGTATGTAGACACACCCTGGCTGCTGAACCCGGCAGGCCTCTATGAAGTCGTTCCACTCTTTCTGATGCATCAATGTCTTTATTCTGGCCCCACTCATGTGGAAATAACGCCTATATGGATTCGACCACTCGCTGTCCCCGTTATCCTCCATCATCCGGCGGATGAAACTATGCCCGAGAAAGTAGGTCAAAATCCTGGCTGCTAATTATGACTAAGCGTGTGTATAGGGTTACCACCACCAATTACATGTAAACCTCCGAGGTGTAGTCGAATGTAGTTCCTATAATAAAAAGTAATCCCTCCTTTTTCGATGGAAATGGGCATTATAAGTAGGGGAAAACTGCCCATTTCTATTCGATTTTGTGGTTATATGTATAAGAAGCGTATTAATAGGTTTTACTGGATCACTGATGAACATTTTCGAAATTTCGACTCTATGCTTACACTTTGTGAGCAATGAAAACAGTCGATCAATAAAAACAGCTGTACCCTTGACCTGTTTAGTAAACAAACAAGAACTTTCTTACATGTCTTGTGACCCCACGTTTTCTGGTGATTTTTCAAGTGGAAAAATAGTTTTCTATATGAACATTACACTGCTGCATTATCCATACTTGAGTTGAATTTGCAGCAAATCATTAATACGTGACACTTTAACATTGGTGTCTACTGGGGAAAATAATTGGTGCTTTCATACCTATAAGCATTTTAGCGAGCAGACCTAGGTTTAAAGTCTCATCCGAAGGACTGGTAAGGTAGGAAATACTTTTGAAATATTTCGATAATTAACCCAAATTCGGTCCTGGCTGGGATTGAACGCGCGATCCCTGGGTTACTAAGCCGCAATGCTAACCATTACACCACGGCGCTACCTTTATGACTAAGCGTGTGTGTATAAGCCTTTATTTATCCTCGCTGTATTGCACTAAGCATTTTAGCGAGCAGACCTAGGTATAAAGTCTCATCCGAAGGACTGGTAAGGTAGGAAATAATATGATATGACTAAGCCACGGGTGCACCAGCTTATATAGCAAAGACCACACTACAGACGACAGTATGCGTGACCAATCAAAAGTAAGATAAACCAAACACCAAAGCAACAAAGGCGACATTTGAATATTGTAATGCAGATAACCTTACGATACAAGAACACAGGCAAGCGAATAAAAGTCACGTTGTTTAGAATAGATAATACTTTTGTTACAAATATCGTCTTTTTTCTCTTTTTTTTTGCAATTTTCCCCATGTTCATGTGACCTTTATTAGATATATGACAGTATGACGATTTTTCATTTATGGTCAATTACAATTATTAATTTAATGTAACATGTGTAAGAAACGAAAAAATATATATTGCAGTCTCGGTTTGACATGTTTGATTGAGACTATTTTTCTACGGTAGTTCAATGTGCTTTCTTGCATTGTTTGATAGTTATAGAAATTAAAGGGAATGTAGCGCCACAGCCAAACAAACTCTATTACTGAGAGTTCTGAAAAACTTGGAAAAGGGTGAAAGAATTATCAAAATCGGATGATAAACAAAAAAGATATGACCATTTAAAGGTTGTTCTAAAACAAATATGGGAGCCGCCATTTTTAGAACTATGACGTCATAGTTCCATATTACCATATATGGAATATTAATAAATATCATTTAAAACGAAGAAAATCACTGCAAATGAATGATTTTTTTTTAACTGGTGTTATAAATCATTATTGCCATTAAGTATTACATATTTTTCATACAGTTGATGTCATTTTTTCCCTATAAATCAGTAAATTTTCATATTTATAAATATTCCATATATGGTCATTTAGAACCGTGATGTCATAGCTCTCAAAATGGCCGCTTCCATATCCGTTTTAACAGAAACTTTAAATGATCATATCGTCTTTGTTTATCATCCGATTTTGATAATTCTTTCAACCTTATTCAAGTATTTCAGAACTCTCAATAATAATGATGGTTTGGCTATGGCGCTACATTCCCTTTAATATACATACTTTCACAAACATTATTTGTTTTAGAGTGAGGACTAATTCGATTAGAAAGACTGTGTTTAATTTGTATCACAACGTTTTTTTTCGTCATGAAAGTTCACTTACATATGTGTGCTAAATGCAAATACAGTCTTCTACAATATAATTTAAGTCTTCATAACTCTAAAACAAATTTGAATCTCCGGCTATATTTATCCCGGACTTAAAAACGGATATGGGTGTTAGACTGTGTATCAACATGATCAACGTCATTATAGTTTTCTTTATAATATTTCAACTTAGTATAAAGCATGATTAGTAATGTTATAATTGTTTCAATAGTTTTGTACCTGAACAAGATTACAGAGTTTCATAACATAATTGTTTATTAAACAACTCATTTCTATCACTCAAATAGTTATATATTATGTATATAGTTTAAATTTAAACATAGTACATTTTAAAAGATAAAACTCCTTTTGTAGTGTCCGCAGATCTTATTTCAATGTTACCCGTGGTAATTTTTATATTAGTTTTTTTGCTACAATTACCAAATATGTCTTACATGTTATATTAGGCAGCATATAGAAGTATGCATATTTTACCAATTAAATATGAAGTTTAACATTGACATTCCAGCTTTTTATTGGTGGAGGAAGACGCCAGATGAAAACCCGGGCATTTCTTCGTGCACGGGCGCGCACCTGAGTAGAACCACTGACGTTCCGTAAGCAAGCTGGATAGCTTGATACTCACATACTAAACAGTCCTGGCCCCATGTAGAATCAAACCCACAGCGGTGAGGGACATATGATTTCAAATCTAAGACCACTCGACCACGGACGACCCCAAGTTTATGTGAAGCATCATTATACGTTTGTTCGAATGGTGCACCTGTGGTCATAAATGCCCCCGCAATGGGGCTTATCAGTTTCATTTAACAAATCTTAAAATATCTTCTGAAAAAATACAAGATATAGAGCTGTGATATTTTGCATGTAACATCGTCTTATGGTCCTCTAACTAGTTTGTTCTAATGTTGACCCTGAGGTCAAATTTGGACCCGCCCCAGTGTCCTAATTATTCACACAAACTTTTATCAAGCATCATTTTTGATTTATGCTCCGGACAAAAAGTGTGACGCACGGACGCACACACGGACGGGCGGAAAAAGCGGCGACTATATGCTCCCCCATAATAAACAATCTAGTGTCTTTAGTTACAATATATTTCATATCAAAAACTAAGGTAATATTAAATGAAAAGGAAAAAACTGTGATGGGGCCTCAATATAATGTATCTGTGGTAATCAGTCAGCGAGACGTAATCAGCTAAAAAGCATGCTATCATGGAACATGCTATCCATGATTTTTCAACGAATAAATGTGTCTTTAAATCATGAACATTTTGTTCCACTGGGCCTATATAAGTCACCTATACAAAAGATATATCAAAATATCGAGTTCCAGTTGAAACAAATTATGAAAGCATATCTACGGTCTAAAATTATAAAGTCGTAAGTGTTACGTAAGTGTTACTTACGACAACTGAGCAACATTCAGTCTGGTACCCGTTCTCATATCGGTTTGCTTAAGCAGGGTTTTATTCATAGTCGTAAGTGAAAGCAGGTAAGCAGCCCGTTTTATGAAACATTGATCGTAAATCAATTTCTTTAAATGCTTCACTATAAATTACACTTTCCAAATAGACGTGATTTCATTTCATTTTCTTATACATGGTTTATGTCTGCACTACGTGTACACATAATTGTCTACATTGAACATGTTGAATCCTTTGTTAAAAAAAATAAACGATTTTAAAATTTAAGACTTATCGTAAGATGTTTTCATAAAACAGGGCCCTGCTGCTGCTGGTGGTAGATACGACCTTAAAATGTATAAAAAGTTGGGTCTTAACTGGTAGATACGATCGTATTATGTTATGCTTGCATATACATGATATAAAATGTGAAACTGCTACGATTTTATATATCACGACCTTCTTTTCTTTTTTCTTTTTTTTTACTTTTTTACAGTCCATTTAAACACTCTATTGTGCCCATCTCGGTGAACCGTGAGGATTGTCGAGTATGTCGGTGGAGAGACTATAAACCTTCGAACTACACACACACACATTATTTTTTTACTTTTATCGAATGAAATAACTTATATAAGTATATTGAGCATTGGGACTTATTATGTTTGTATGACCCAATATGTAATGATATATAAGGTACGGGGACATATAAAGGTTATGGGGAAATATGCATTTATTTGCGTGAAGAGCATGAAGCGTGCAGTGCGTGAAGAGCGTGCAATGCGTGAAGAGCGTGCATTGCGTGAAAAGAGTGCTTTGCGTGAAGAACATGCAGTGCGTGAAGAGCGTGCTTTGCGTGAAGAGCGTGCCGTGTGTGAAGAGCGTGCAGTGCGTGAAGAGCGTTCAGTGCGTGAAGAGCATGCATTGCGTGAAGAGCGTGCATTGCGTGGAGAGCGTGCATTGCGTGAAGAGTGTGCAGTGCGTGAAGAGCGTGCAGTGCGTGAAGATATTAATTAATGATTAATAATACATTGTCATTTAAGTATATCAGGAAACTCGGTCGTAAATTATAAATTATCAAGGGACATGGTATCGGTTGAAAATACCAGATCGTTTCGTTGGTATCAGTATCGGTATCAGACCGATTTGTTCTTAACGGTATCGAACTCTGGTACTGAAACATTGTCTTTAAACTAGATCGTTCACATAAAACACTTTTTCTGAGAAGTTGCATTTTACAGTTGTGAAGTTATAAGCAACAAAAATATCTATAGAGGGTGAGATGGCTCAGTGGTTAGAGTTTTGACCTCTCACTCCGGAGGTCACGGGTTCGATCTCGCCCGGGAGCGTTCTCGTGGACTCTCAATAGAACACTCAATACTGGTTTGTGCCAAGGAAACGGACTCGAGAGAGATTCATACAAGCTTCCAGCTTTCTTCCCAATCGAGCTAAAAGAAATTAGAATTAAAACTAAACTAAAACATATCTATGCAATCGAGCGCCTTTGAGGATAAAGATATAGGACCTTTGTAGTATTCTATACTCGGTAAAAAAAAGTTTTGGACCAGGGTATATAAAGTCATATAAAAATAAAAATAATGGACAAAATTTAAGTATCGTTTTTTAGAACCCAAGGTCTACCCTACCCGGTTAATTTGGTACCAGGAACATTAAATTCCAAACAAGATTTGATTTTAAAAATATATCGCGAACACACAAAGGGTCTGTAAAACATGTTGCAAAGTCCATACAAAGTAACAGTTACGGACACATTCGAGTAACCAATAAAAAGATTATTATTTTTTCGCAAACTTTCATTGTAAACGATAATTGTTGTTGATTGTTGATCTATTGTGAATTATCAACTGAGATAATAAGAGTTATGGTCGAATGTCATGGTTCAGCGATCATTGTACGGGTTCGAACACTGCCATGGTCAAAAACTTCTTTTACAGAGTATATTTAAGGATTCCTATCCCTAATGAAACTCTCCTTTTGTATACTCTTCATTAATGCATTGATTATAATAGTTGATAAGGTGCTGTACTTGTACTCTTTAAAAAGATTTTGGGTCGTCGGTTCAAACCCCACTAAGGCAAATTATATTTTATATTTTGTTCTTTTATATTTTCATTATTTTGCTATTTTTCACATTCTCAACACATATTATCACTGATACGTTGATACAATTTATAAGAATCATATCATTCTTACCAAATCTACAGAAATATCACAAGTTGAATATAGATAATGAATAAAAATCGTACATTATCAGATTGAAATATGATTTTATGAAAATCTAAACGGTAAACTTTCTTGATTTTGGTCAAAATGTTTAAAAGAGTGCTAACATAAAACTGATGTAAACAATATTTGATTTCCAATACATTGAACTGTGATACTGATTCATTTTTAACCGGTTTTCCTTTTTTCATAACCAAAAACACAACAAAACAAAAACATTTTGACCATAGTGATTCAGCGAATTTGGATCTCTAATAGTTTCTGAAGCCTTTGAAACATTATCAATTGTATTTAGAAATAAAAATGTTTCTGGTAGGCCTAAAAGAGACAAAATGAATGCTTATCAAGTACACAAACGGTTCTGTACAGACGGACGAACACTTGAAGAATGCCTCTGTCTATGCATTTATTAATAGGATAGCACTACATAATAAAAAATATCTACGTAAAGATATTTATTCGAACTTTGCTATTAATTACGATCTTCCAAAAATTACCTTTTCGGCAACCCTTACCTACTTAGGACGAACAGACAGACGGACCGACACTTGTACTTCAGCACAAGTGTTTCGCTACATACAATATATTAAAAATAATATATTTCCGCAATGTGTCTGTACTTACGTTGAAAGTATGCCTAAAATCTACTTTGAAGAACGCAAAATGAGCAGGAAAATGTCCTATTTCAACGCAGTAGTCGTAGTAGAAGTAGTAGTGGTCGTAGAAGTAGTGGTAGTCGTATCGGTAGAAGTAGTAGTGGTTGCGCTGTTAGTAATATTTGTAATAGTAGCAGTCGTGGTAACAGTGGTAGTTATAATGGTAGTTGCAGCAGCAGCAGCAGTAGTAGTAGTAGTAACATAATGTATGCAATTTTTTCTGTTATTGTGCGCTCCTATTTTAACTAATTTTGTATTTAGAGGGTGATAAGCTATATACGGAATGACCATGCCTTTTCACCGTATAAAGCTTACTTTGGTGTGAGCCATATACGTAGAAAATATGAGATATATGCCTACATATAATACTATATTATTATGCGGGATACGCGTATTGTCATGCTTAGTGACTGACTGACATTTAATGACTGACATATGGTACTGTGTACTGGGCTTGGGTATTTATACTTAAAGTCACATGCAGGTTTTAAAATCAACAGGCAGGTTTTAAAATCGATGCGCATCGTTTCTAAGTCGACGAACGATAAGGTATATATGTAACTAACTTCTGTTGCGAATCCGCTCTATGACTACAATATTGTTATTGTTCGAAGCTTCTCATAAAGTCCTATGCATTACTGTATGGAAACAGCTCTCAATGAGCCAATGCTTATCTAATTTCACTGATTAGCTATAATAGCAATAAAACCATTAATCTTATCAAGGACATCCTAGTTGACCACATGTGGTCCATTAGGTCAATGCAGAGGTACTTTAAACAGATGTGAACTGGTCTGTTATTTATGAATCTGTCTTCGTGTTTGTATCATTTATACAAATACATGGGTACATTTCAAAATGTTTATATATTAGATGTACATGTATATGCCAGTTCTACAGATAAGACGTGTATCCAGTCCTACAAACAAGTCCACAAGTAGCATCTTCTGGATGCTCGGCTTATCAGCTACAGTAATCATTAGTAACTGTAAATGAGATGTTAAATGGCCATAAATCTCACTACCTGCTGGGCTGACCACCGTCTCCAGAAACCCTATCTAATTACCTAATGCTCACCATATGTTTGCAGTTTGCTTTCAGTCTATTGGAATTTTGTCTTATGAACATTCTCAAGTTGGTTTGTTCATTAGGAAACTAATAATTCGGCAAGATGTAAACACTAAGAGTAAGTAAATCATAATTACTACATTTTCTATTTAATTCATAAGTATCTTAATTTAAACTCAGAAAATCTTAGCTTCAACTGTAATTATAATTGTATAATTTATATTTGCAATACATGTTAGTTGTAATACACTAGCTACCAATTTTGCCACATGATTCTTACATAATTTTCGAATGATACATAGTATATGATAATTATATAACAGGAACATCTTTGTATATGAATCATATGAGTATCATATAAGAATCACAAAACAATACACGAAAAAAATCATGAAAATCATATAAAAATGTGTATTTTTAAAAACGAAAAGTTTGTGGGCTTATTTGTATTAAAAGAAATATACGAAACTCCTACATGTATAACATAAATATCATATGGAAAATTTTATATGATAATTATATGTGGCTCCTTTTATAGAAGAATCATGATTCTCATATGAGATTACATGTGTATGATTATTATATGTGGCTCCTTTTATAGAAGAATCACGATTCTCATATGGCATTACATGTGTATGATTATTATATGTGGCTCCTTTTATAGAAGAATCACGATTCTCATATGGGATTACATGTGTATGATTATTATATGTGGCTCCTTTTATAGAAGAATCATGATTCTCATAGGATATTACATGTGTATGATTATTATATGTGGCTCCTTTTATAGAAGAATCACGATTCTCATATGAGATTACATGTGTATGATTATTATATATGGAAAAATGGCCTATGCCTATTATGAAAGTTAACCTTTCCAAATGTCTGTTTGTAGAATACACTTCTAGAATTATAACATAAAATCAGTTTTCCATAAGTTTTCATTAATTTTGATTTGCAATGAACAAATCAACTTTAAAATAATGGGTAAAAAGGGGCTGAGAGGAACTACGGAAAGTTTAAAATAATGTTTTTATTTTGATTTTAGTTACAGATTGTTCTGGTTGCAAAACGGCCTTCCTAATTCCTGCTTTAAAGGAGTTAAAAATTAGCTATGATGATTCCGGAGAATGGATAACATTTAGTGATCTAAAAGAATATTTAAACAGCAAAAGACTTCCAACAGAGGCTAAATTTAAAACCAGCAATATATTCAAGTGGCTAAAAGGAAAAGACAAACATGTCCATGAAGTTAATGGAAAACCTGTCTTTAGTGTCAAAAGCGTTATCCGGTTTATTTTTGCTCATGTTGAAAATTATGATATTTGTGCTAAAATCTCGAAACAAATTCAAAAGCAAATCATTAGTAAACCAGACAATCAAAACTCGCTCAACTCTGTTAAAGATATATACACTGCTGTCTCCAAAGCACCATTCCTAAATAGAGATTTAATAGAAAATATTTTAATAGAAGAAAGCACAATTTCAACTTTGAATATAGGTTATAAAATTGATTTCTCTGTAGAAGAATGGAAGACGATTTGCTTCTTTGAAATCCATTTTATGCGGACACACACTATTGACTTAGCCACGGAGAGTTATGAAAGCATGCTTTTAAAGAAGTCAATGTTCTTTGAAACACTGGAAAAAACAAATGATGTTGCTCAAACTCTTGTTAAACAATCAAGAAGTGAAATTAATACTAGGGTAAAACGGAAAGAACTTGCAGATACAGATGACATAACTTGCATTTGTTCAATTATGAATATTAATTATAAAAATTGTATAAAGCAAATATTTTTTTCATTACTAACTGTTAAGAATATTGCACCAATAAATTGAAAACTGCGGTAGAATAAGAAGAATATTTAATTATATTCACCAGTTTTAAAGTCAAAATTATACTGGATTAATAAATCGAGGCGCTAATTTAAATGCTTAATAAAAACTTCAAGATTGTCATGTGTCCCTTTAAGCATGTAGGAGTAATTGTACTTTTAATGTAAAACAACTCCCACTCCCACCACACACACCCCAACCATGTCCCCTGGAGAGGTAAGAAAATGTTAATAAACCCTTGCATAATAACACATATATTCTTATCATATATACCAATGTTTCAAGTTCGTACTTCTAACAATGTAGGACGTGATTTTTTTTTTAAAAAAAGTGTGAGGTTATTTAGTTGAGTGTTCTCAAAGTCAGAATTATTACACTGCACATCATTTTACTGATTTACCTAAATAAGACAAATGACAGGCATCTTTCTTTATTAGACAGTGTATTGAAATACCTCTTGATGTACTAATTTGATAAAATATAACTATTTAATTCCAATTAAAAAGTACAACGCAAATGTGTTTGAGAAATTCTTACAATAATGATCCATAAACATTTAGGTAAAAACATACAACCCTCAGTTCTAAATGAATTGCAAAATAGGAAGCCAGAGAATATCTCAGAAAAACAGCTGACCACTGACCGGTACTGGTATTATTATTTATTTATTAAAGTCTCATCATAGTATATACAGTCTACAATAGCATAAAACAACAACACATAATATTATACACCATGTCACTCTTGTAAGAGTTATAAGAGACTAAAAGATATATATGATATCTTCTAAAAATATACTATATTTTACAATATTAATACTATATGTCATACAATTATCACACAATTCTTCTTTTTTTTTTTTTTTTTTTTTTTCACAGCAATTTACCACATTACCATATTCATTTAATTTATTTTTACAATGATAAGAATTGAGCTATAATCGTTAATCCTGAGCAGAGTGTACTTATAAGTATAATTACAAAATGCTCTAAAAAAGTATTAAAATAAACTTTATATTAAAACACTGAATTTATGAAAACTGCACCATGATGGCATTAGAAGTGCTTATTAAAAAAAAAACATTTTAAAAAATCAATTATCATCTCAAATCAGATTTGCTATGACCTGATTAACAATCATTGCTCAAATATAAATAAAACAATTACATATATATTAAATTAACATAAGATATCAACATACATATACAATATTAACACATTGTTCACATAGAAATATATATTTACACTTCAAACAAATTAAATCTAAATCAAGCCTACCGATAAAGATAACTTGATCTTCTTTGCAATATTTTGAAGCAGGTTTTGGCACATATTCTAATCAGATTTACATTATTAAATAGAAAAACTATCTTCTGTTCGTCTGTATAGTCATTGAAATTTGAATCGAGTAAGAATGCATAATCAATCATTTGTAATCGTATATCATTATATAATGGACATGAAAGTATAACGTGAATCTCATTTTCTACAGTATCATTACAAAACGGACACACTCTTTCACAAACTGGAAGCCTTTCATAACGACCAGTTTCTAAACGAATGGGCGCAACACCACACCGAAATCTAGATAAAGCAGATCTATGGTTGCGTGGTAGAATCATTGTACAATATTCTTCGGTTTTAAAAACACTTTTAAATAATTTGTAAGTACGTAACTTGTTTCCACCTGTACTATTTCTACTATGTTCAAGGTTAACAATATTGAACCAATCATATTTATACTTATCAATAAACGCCCTGTTAACATTGCCAAGCATAGTTCGTTTTACTAAAACAGTATCCATATTAGTTATAACATTACAATCAATATTAGAGAAATTAGTCTTAACTCGATATGGCCAATTTTTACATCTAGAACTGTTTAAATTATAACAATAAGTAAAAACTTGTTTATTAAATCGTGTTATCGGCATGTAATTCAGTCGAATCCAATAAGTGGACACAGTTGTTAATTGTCTAGCAAAGACTGGCTTCCATGCCATATCACCAGCCAAAGCAGCTGACGGTGCATTACGTGTCGTGCCAAGAAATGCTCGCATTGCTCTATGCTGTATGGCATCTATGCATGAAAAGGATCTAGTACCCCAAATGGCTGCACCGTAAGCTACAATGGACCATACCATTGAATCAAACAACTTTGTATAAACATTATATGGCATACCTCCTAGTGTCTTATATTTAGCAATTAATAAACCTAGTGCTCTACTGGCTGACTTAGAAACAAATGAAGCTGTGACGTTAAAGTCTAGAAATTCGTCTAGAATCAGACCAAGATAAATATATTTGTCCTTAACATGGATATCAAATTCACCACATTTAAAATTAAAAACTGTCTTTTGAACACTTCTAGGTCTGAAGTGAATAACGTTTGTAACCTGATCCTGGCAATTAATTATACTTGTGGAGAGGCTTGTCATTCCAATTTAATGGGTAATTATGACCTCCCAGATGAGAAAAAGGCAAATTTTGGGAAACTTAGACATGTTTGTAGGACTGTATCAGCGTAATTACGCATATTTTTTCATCAAAACGCATTAAAAAATCGTTATTAAAGTATTGTTTGGACCCATTGCGTTACCTTATCATATTTTAGCAAAACTTGTTTTAAGAATACGCATTAGTATTAAAATGTAAATGTAATATTAAATACCCGCGTACAAACTAATGACTTCAATAGAAAAAATCGAGTGAACCCAATCATACTCAATACTTAATGAAGTTTGAGGTATTGAATGACAATCAAGTACCTCCAGCAATTACTAGCCCATGCTTCGAAAACAAGTCGGCTGACAAATTAAAGCCATTTAAAGATAATGCATATATATAAGCGGAAGGGGAAATACGTTATGTTTTGTATTAATGAAAAAGAGTATTTACAGAGTAAACATTTTACATTAATGTCTTCTTCAAAACTTGTTTTAAGAATACGCATTAGTATTAAAATGTAAATTCGCAGTACAAGTTTTTTCACGCGTACATGAAAGCTTAACTGGAGCACTGCATACGAGAGGTGTTCAACTTATAATTAAACACTTGTGTTTAAGATGTTATTTAATTTATATCATAACAAATGCGTGGTTTAATGATGTGAAACTGTCATTTAGAACGTATGCATTTAAAAATAATCTCCAATTTCACGCTGTTCGTTTTAAATTACATTTTGAATTAGGTGTACACTATTTTCTAGTTTTAAACCTATATGTTTCTGTTGCCGTGGTTAATTTGGTACCAGAAACATTAAATTCCAAACAAGATTTGATTTTAAAAATATATCGCGAACACACAAAGGGTCTGTAAAAAATGTTGCAAAGTCCATACAAAGTAACAGTTACGGACACATTCGAGTAACCAATAAAAAGATTATTATTTTTTCGCAAACTTTCATTGTAAACGATAATTATTGTTGATTGTTGATCTATTGTGAATTATTAACTGCGATAATAAGGGTTATGGTCGAATGTCATGGTTCAGCGATCATTGTACGGGTTCGAACACTGCCATGGTCCAAAACGTCTTTTACAGAGTATAGAAGCTTTCGTAATTTGACATAGTTGAATTTCATGTTAATTTTTGCTGAAATCTTGAAAATCGCCACATTTCAAAAAAAGGCATATTACACTTTTTTTACGTTCAGACATGGACATAGCAGAATACTATAACCTTAAACCACATTTTAAAAGCATTTGTCTTAAAATTTGTATTCCAGTTATTTTTATAATTAAAGATTTTTGATTCAAAATGTCATTCTCTACCTTTTTTTCAAAAATACGGATGCAGCAACATTAGGAAGCACATACTATTGCATGTCATAATGTTCATATCGAAGGAAGCATTAGACTTGACATTAAGATCAACATATTCGTCGAGAATTTCAAGATAGTTGATTCAGTTACACATTGAAAGTGTTCACTTATAAGTTGAACAGCTCTCGTATTTAATCAAAGTGGGTATTCATATATTTATGTATATAATATACATATATGTAATCAAAGGGTGTTTATAATATACATACATCTGTAATAGAAGAGTGTGTATATAATGTACATGTACATGTATCTGTAATCGAAGTGTGTATATTATATAGTGTACATATACATGCATCTGTAATCGAAGTGTGTATATAATGTACATGTACATTTATCTGTAATCCAAGTGTGTATATAATGTACATGTATCTGCAATCCAAGTGTGTATATAGTGTACATGTATCTGTAATCGAAGTGTGTATATAATGTACATGTACATTTATCTGTAATCGAAGTGTGTATATAATGTACATGTATCTGTAATCGAAATGTGTATATAATGTACATGTATCTGTAATCGAAGTGTGTATATGATGTAAATGTATCTGTAATCGAAGTGTGTATATCATGTAAATGTATCTGTAATCAAAGTGTGTATATAATGTACATGTACATTTATCTGTAATCCAAGTGTGTATATTATGTACATGTATCTGTAATCCAAGTGTCTATATGATGTAAATGTATCTTTAATCGAAGTGTGTATATAATGTACATGTACATTTATATGTAATCCAAGTGTGTATATAATGTACATGTATCTGTAATCGAAGTGTGTATATAGTGTACATGTATCTGTAATCGAAGTGTGCATATAATGTAAATGTATCTGTAATCGAAGTGTGTATATAATGTACATGTACATTTATCTGTAATCGAAGTGTGTATATAATGTACATGTATCTGTAATCGAAGTGTGTATATGATGTAAATGTATCTGTAATCGAAGTGTGTATATCATGTAAATGTATCTGTAATCAAAGTGTGTATATAATGTACATGTATCTGTAATCAGAGTGCGTATATAATGTACATACATATGTAATCAAAGTGTGTATGCAGTGAACATGTACATGTAATCGATTGATTGATTGAATTGGGGTTTTACGGCACACCAACACAAGAAAGGTTATATGACGCCAAACAGGGATGAACCTGTCAGGCTCATCCTCCATTTACATCTAGATAAAATATGGAGCATGGGCATAGAACCTTTTAACCTGCAGAACTGCAGAGTTGCTGCAAATTCTATTTTTGACACTCCATTTAGGATGGAGCCACGTTTCCACATTTGCATATGCGATGTCATTAAGAAAAATGACAAGTGGAAGGGGGTGGGGTGGGGTGGTCCTACCCCTCTGCCTCTAGCGGGATTTGCAGTGGTTGTATTCTACCCCGGCAACCACACGGGGATGTATCTGTAATCGAAGCGCATATATAATGTACATGTATTTATAATCAAAGTGTGTGTATATGTTGAAATCATGTGATAAACGTCACAGACGGGCAATGAGAGGATTAATTTATTGTTACAAGAATATGTATATGAAATGTACCGCATATAATAAATGCGGACAATGGTGCTTTTCTCAGGAGTGTTTATTAGGATCGCAAACATTGCCGAAAATAAGATACATAAGATACAACGGCTTGACAGTAGCGTTTTTTTATAATTCATAACTTTCAAATGACATCATCAAAATAATTTGACCAATCAGTGATCAATCAAATAAAAGACCTCCACATTCTCAGTGGTAAGGGTTAGACTCGGTGTTTATCATTGGTGCTCAACTGACTTTAGCCCTTTATACAACTAGTTTGTAGTGATAATTATATTAAACGATTAATTTTTTATGTATATCTATGTATTTTCTTTTGGTGTTGTCTGATTTTAAAACACCAATATGGATACATTTAATTTAAATCATGGTCTAATATTTTCTTTTTTCATATAGATATTGAGGATAAAGTCCGAGTAAACCCCTTTATTTTCACCTACTGAATATCTCAACCTACCGGAAGTTGACCAGATGTGAAAGTTATGAATATCATATATTATTTATAATTGGAAAAAAAGTTTTCTCGTAAAACACCATCTAATATATTTACAAACTCTAACAATGATGATACTAATTTGAATGGAAGTTTAAATAGTCTATAGCTGGTTTTATATTCAACATATATTTGATAAATAGAGAATACATTGTAGTTGAACAAGTAAGCATACAAGTTCAAAATGTTAATAATAATGTAATCAAAAAAATGGAAAGTAAAAATAATTATAAGCATATATTTAATACATATAATATTGATGTGAACTTCTTACTATGCTTGGAAGAGGAGAGCATGTGTTTGTTATTCACACATTTTGAATTTTTGGGAAATTAAATTACAATCTTGTGTTTCAAACATTAAAACTGTTTCTCAATTCTGCTTCGTTTTTACTTAAAGGCCGAGATTGGTAGACCAGGGGATCTCTCCGATGATTGGCACTGGTCATTAACACCTGCCAAGTTAGGGCTATACATCTGTGATTATCTGTGATTATAATGGCCCAAGAGCACACACCACTGAATGATAACATCTGTATAAATTCCTGTGGTCAGTTCTGTATTTCTGGGAGGAGAAATGAAGATTCTAACAGCAAACTGAACTGATAACATAATTTTATATAATAAAGTCATACAACTATTCTTCAAAGATACACCATCGACTTTAATTAAATATGCACAAATACTATTTTAATAATGCGATATGATTAATAATGTTTTTTTTTCATGCTTTCTGACATACTTCTGACTTCTTACATCATCTTACACCAGACCACTTACTCTCTCATAGACATCACACATAGAGTACTGGTCCTCTAATCTGGAGGAAATATTATCAGCATGTGACCTTTGATATTAATACACCCATATTATTAATTATTACCATAATACATACTTTCTCAGTTGGTAACAATACCTTACAATGAATAACATTATGTGAACTAAAATAAATGTCAAATCACCTGGATTTATTTTGCAGTCAGCTTATAGATAGATCATACACTTTATTTCCTCTTTCGAGATTTCCATACATATACACATATACAATGGTAAGCGTTAACAAATTAATTAACTTTCAAATGGAGAGAGAAAATAATAATGACATAAGGTGAACGTATAAAGTAACTATATTACATAATTGTCTCTGATTTATATAGGAAATACTGGGAATAGAAAAGCTATTTATCATGCAGATATGCACTTTTCTGCCTAATAAAGGGGTGACCTATTAAATTTTGCTTTAATTAGGCACTGGTCAATAAAGCAAATCAATGCGGAATCCCTCGGCGTTTATTGTACGTAACGTTATCTGACGTCATGCACGTAACTTTGCCTGACGTCATAAAACAAACAAAAAACCACAACATGGCGACGTCCTCGATAAGCGTACCATTTTAAGAAATAGGTAATAATAGTAATTCATACAGAAAATATGGATAATTTACATGATAAATAGAATATTAGTCAGTGCCTTTTACTATCAAGTTTATTAGGCTCGGCACGAAAACGAAGAATGGCTAAAAAAAAAAAAAGAAAAAAAAAAAGGCATTGACATAATATTCTCTATATCTACTCGTTTGCTCTACTGGGAAATGTCTCCCAGTGGGAGATATTTCCCAGTACGGAACATTGCTCGGCCTTTTCCGTCAGTGGCGGAAATGCCCAATGACGTTCCGATTGTTTTACGGACGACTTCGTCAGATTCCGTCACTAGGAATAACGATTACGGAAATTAACGAAGAGTTCCGGTTCCACTTGTCGTAACGTCGTCTTGGATGATGTAACGTTGTTTTGGCGTTCTCGTGCAAACTGGTGTAAAAAGGCGTGAATTAATAAAATATCATTTTAAATTATGTAATATATAGTTTATAATCAGTGTTTTTGAGATACTGAAAATATCTCAAAGTATTATAGAATTATATAGTACTATAATGTTATGTTTGATCGGTATACACATAGGTACGCGCGCACACACGTACATACGCACATGCATACATACACACGCACATACCTGCTCATACGCGCGTGCACATATACACACTACCTATATACAAGCATGTGAGTCTTAATATTAACAAACACGTACATATACAGACACAAAGATAAACTGTATTTATTTTATGATATGCAATGAAATATCGTATTTTATCAGTGAAATAAAAGTGTTATTCCACACTGTGGACTATAGAGTTTTATTTCACAGTAGCTGCCGGGACTACTTCTGTTGTTCTACTGTAGTTGCCTATATTGTTTTTTGTAAATTCATAAAATAAAAAGAAAAATTGTTGTTTTGTCGTGAATAACATAGTTTTCTCACTTCTCGATGAAATAAAATATGTTATTCACTCCAAAACAACAGATATCCTCTATATATATTACTATTTCTCGCCGAAACGAAATACAAGGAACTAGTTACATATATACAAGCAGAAAACATAAATTGACATTTATAATATGTTGTTGTCTGAGATAAGTCATACAGCGTGATGTTATATTCACGTAATTACTATTCTTGTTACGCTTAATAAGTAATAGCAAAATGAATTAGCTAATGTATATTATAACATATATTCAAATTATGCACTTATTATATATGAACAGACTGTAGATCCCGTTGGAACGGTAAAAAAAAAAGAAATAAAAAGAGACAAGAAGCCCAGCTGCACAACATTGTGTATTTGAAACGGGAAATTATGCCAGACTGTGTACTTACATTTACAAGAGGATTATAAATATTAACAACACATTAACATTGGAGTTACTGCTTGCAGAGGTCCTGGGTTCGATTCCCGAAGGAGTGACATCCCTTGGTTTTAAACACGCTCCCGCATAATCCGAGCCTTCTCTGGCATAAAAAAAAGCTTCTTTATTTTCTTCTTTTCTTCTTTATTTGATATCGGCTTTTTCGTACAAAGACATATGTAATATCAAAACATAAAAAAAGGCTTTGAACCGGTCAAAGAAGGCTCGGAGGATTAACTCCAGTAGAACCTTAATTTAAATTATACTGTATATGGGACATATAGCGCGACATCCTGTACGTCGGAGGGAATGTTAAGCCGTCGGGCATGCTCATTCGAGGGAGTACGCCTACAACTGAGAGCCATACCCTGTGTATGTTGAACTCCTTTCAATTTTTGAAAGTTACAATCTAAGGGTTAAGTGTCTTTGTGTATGTTCATTGTGGTATGAACTGTCAGTTCTTCTTCTTTCTTCAAACACTTAAGGTTTTACATTATTTTTTGTGTGTTCATTGGGGGTATGAAATGTCAGTTGCCTAATCCCAATGATCATAATGCCCGAAATTGAAATTATCTTACTTGCGTAATATTGCGTACTTTCTGGTCTAGTCGTCGTTGGTTTACTGTTTAAATGTTATCCGAACACTAGTATCATCCGAAAAATATTCATCAAATTTTCCACATTTAAAACTCTGTTTCTGAGATATAGGCCTTTTTGTGTCGTATATCAATTAATTTAATCCTTCATTCTGTCACAAGAACCTTTTTGAGCGACATGTTGACGGTAAAATCCATGTTTAGCATCTGCAACTCCTTTAAAATTCTCGTCAGTTCAAAACCAAAAATGGCGGATTTCTTATGCAAGTTCAAGGTTTGTTTACTGTGACGTCATAGGTATTTTCCCAAAATAATCTTAAAATAGCCATTACAAATATGACAAAATATTCATACGCGTGTGGCGGAATAAATGAGATCTTGCTTATAAATGCACATTTTGAAATAAATAAACCTTATTTAACACTAAAACAGTCCGAAAGCAGATTGTAAGGTGATTGATTTTGAGGAAATGATGGACTATATCTATAGCGGAGGAAGCTAGCCAACCGGAAGTAGAATAGATCAGGTCTACGGATTGGGTAGACCATTCGCTATAACAGAATTCTTCTTGAAAAGAAGAATACGTTAACAACAATGTTTAACGTCAGAGAAGGCTCGGGTGACATAGACTAAATAAGCTAAACAATTATAATAATAATAAGCTAATAATTTTACGACGATATATTTTTGTAAATTGTTTGATGGTAGACATTTTCCTTCATGTCGACGCGATCGCGAAGCATTTAAGAACGTTATGGAACCGTTGAATGGTTAATTTACTGTCACAAAAATCAAAATTTCAATGTTGGTTAACCCGTTTTTAACGTATTTCTTTTTGTTCAGAGCATCGACTACATCTTTGACGGTTTACGTATGCACTATTTACTAGTCGCATTTTGGAAGTCAAACGATCGGATAGCGTGACTTTGTCATATTGTTTTAAGTAACCTGAGTGACAGCAAACTCCTAAACAACCATTAACGTGCTTCGCAACTTGTGATAGGTATACTTGTTTTGGAGGATGATTGTATCTGTAGCGCAACGCTGTTTATCACTCTCTCGAACAGTCAGATATTCTTCGACTAGAATAATAGCCCATTTCACCCCGACATTTGCCGAAAGATCACGGATAATAACGAGCTATCTCCGAGTAGCCAAATAGGTCGACCAATCAAACGCTGGTAGGCACATTAAATATTCCTTGTAACGGTGCCAATGTGAATTAAAAACAATGTAACAATGTTATTAAATGTCAGACTATAACTTGAACGCATGACAAATATATGTTATTAATGTGTTTGGCACTGTAGAAAAACAAAAAGTAAAGCGTGTTTGTTGATACAATTCAAAAACGTGATTGTCAGAAAACAATGAATATTTCTATCGTAACACCGGTTCCAACTTACGCGCACATGCTCCAATGTAAACAATTCAACACGTGTTCGTATAGCCTTGACATCCGATCTAGTTTCCAAGGAAAGAGTCAAGATGGCTTCTGTGTAGAATAGCACTAACGATTGCGGTGTTTTAGCGAACAAATACGCATATATAAAGACTGAAACTAGTTAATTTGTGAGTGTTGATACTGTTATGACTACCAGCATCTGATTAGTTCTTGAAGTCATGTGACTTTGCGCCATGTGACTGAAATTCCGAACTTTGTACGGAGATTTCCGAAGTACCGGTGAAATGGGCTATAGAAGGACTAGTCGGACTGACAAGTTTAGTTGTTGTCTATTAGTGAAAATTCCGCTGGTAAATGTAAACGCCATGTCCTACGAAATAGAAACAGTTTTGAATGATTTTAAACTTTGGATGATAAGTTTGATGATTTTTTGAAGAGTCTCCATCATTCAAGTTTATATATTTGTTGCTGATTGTAGCAGCAGTTACATTTTCAAGTATTTTGTATAATAAGCCAAGACAGTTTAATAATTTTAACTCTCAACAGCAGAGTTCACGTGATTCTTGATATTATTATGGCATTATATATGTATACATGACATATCCATTTGCCTTTTTGACTGGCCCATTTGATAATTTACGTTTCCTAAACTTATACACTTTCGTGAATGAAATCTAGATGAGATTTTTCAAGACGGTGGATCAAAGTAGACAAAAAAAGTCAACTAGGAAATGTACCATTCAATTGAATTGAATGAATTGGGTTTTAAATACTTGAATATGTAATTTGTAATTAATATTAGCCGCCAATCAAAGAAGACAGTAACGAAATGTATTGCTCTGGAAAAGAGAGTTCATTCAATTGATGAAGAAAAATGCATCAAAGCAGAGAAATGCAATAAAAGGCAGAAACATATATATTCAACCGTAATAAGCCAAGACAGTTTAATAATTTTAACTCTCAACAGCAGAATTCACGTGATTCTTGATATTATTATGGCATTATATATGTATACATGACATATCCATTTGCCTTTTTGACTGGCCCATTTGATAATTTACGTTTTCTAAAAGTATACACTTTCGTGAATGAAATCTAGATGAGATTTTTCAAGACGGTGGATCAAAGTAGACAAAAATGTCAACTAGGAAATGTACCATTCAATTGAATTGAATTGGGGTTTAAGGCGCACACACAAACAAAAACACACGTGAATTGAAGTGAAATGAATTGGATTTTAAAGTGCAACAATACTTGAAAGGTTCTATGGCGCCTAACAAGAATGAACATGCCAGGTTCATCCTCCATGTACAGCGAGATAAAATATAGAGAATAGGCCTAGAACCTTCTCACCTGCAGAACTGCAGAGTTGCTGCAAAATCTGTTTTATCACATAACGTCCCTTGTTAGCAGTGTCGAACACCCATTTAATATTCTATTGTATGACACACGTGTAATACAACCGGGAACGATTTTGATTGGTTGAGTTAAACCTGTGACACTACGCAAGTTTATTGACTGAAACTATTTTATTTATTACAAATTCACCCAGATATGAGTCAAAAACTTATTATTTGTGACAGCTTATAAAAATAATGCACGTTATACAAAACATTGTTGTTGGTTTGTTAAAAAGTTGGCGTAAACTGCTATTTTTGGAAGAGGTAAAACACGAACTCTTTTATACGCAACGTCATGTGTGAGACGCGACGTTACGACGTCACATATTGTATGACGTTTTGGCGCTAAATTGTGGCTGACGTAGTGGCGGTTCTATGTCCATCTGAATTTATTTTTACTAATTTGATTGCAATGTTATGTGATAAAAAGGATCTTAAACTCGTTATGAATTATTTTTAATTTTAACTCGCCAAAAGGCTCGTTAAACTTAAAATAATTCATAACTCGTTTCATAAATCTTATATGAAATGGGAACTCGTTTAAGATCCTCTATATAGACACTCCATTTACGCTAGAGCCACTTTTATTGTTTTTCTGCCACTGCTCTAGTGATTTGAGTGAGATGGCACCTGAAACAATGCAGGGTTCATGACGAAGACATTTAATGAGCATGGGCAAAAAACGATAAAATGAACATGTTTTTGGTTCTTTTTTTTGGGTGGGGGGGGTGGGGGGGGTGGTGGGGTGGTGTGGTGTTCTATTCCTCTGCCTACCCCTCCAACGGTATTTGCATTGGCCCTATTCTTTGCTCCGGAACCAAACGGAGCCCCCGGAAACACACGGGGCAAGGTATATGATGACATCACTAACATAAACGGGTTGATAATAGGGCTACCGCCTTGGAGCGGTCAATGGCAAAACATGTCAGCTGGAGGTTTAAACCAGGTTTGAAGTTGCACCAAGACGCATTTGTAAACTACTGTCATCCTTTAACAGGGGTAAGTAAAAATAAAGTAGTACTTAGTGACATTACAGAAGCCAGAGCAAAAAGAGAATAACATATTAAAGGGATGACAAGAACATATTGGAGACAAACATCATGTTATCGTTCTGTCCGGTAGACGTCATCATAGGGTCCACGACCGCCACACGGACGTAGCTGTTACACCTGTTTTGCAAGGTAAACTTCGGATATGCTAAGTATTGAAGGATAACATCTACCTCCGAGTGTTTGGAGAATATAATGCATAACGAATGTCTCGAGTATTCCAAAACAATATTTGGACAACAATAAATAGTATGTTCCTGAAACGACATGTGTCTGATTTGTATGCCCCCGAAGGGAGTGGCATATAGTAATCGCACCGTCCTTCCGTCTGTCCGTCAAATGATGTCTCAGCCATTATTTCGAAAGTACTAAATGGATTTTCATGAAACTTCACAGAAATGTTAATCGCAATTAGAAGGTGTGTCACGCATGAGGCTCAAGTCCTTACGTCAAAGGTCAAGGTTACATTGAGAAGTCAAATGTAAAATGATCTTCGTGGGCAGTAGTCACTCACTGGTGGTATTTCTGGTTTCTATCAAAGCTATATCTAAACATATACATACCCGTAAATGAGACTCATTCCTTAACATATTGACACTTAATTCATAGTTAGTACTTATGGATTTACCAACGATTTGCATATAGACATTAGTTTCAAACCTGACACAAATATTTTCTTGTAAGATATAATAGAAGTGATAAATGGACCTCATTGTAAGTCCAAATAGTGTAATTGTCCAATTTGCCATCAGAAGAAGTACACGTATGTTATACAATATTGTAAAACAAAAAATTGTTACTCTTTGGCAAACATATTTTAATAAAAAAAATAAAATACGTTTGCAATTGATTAAAATATGTGATACACTTAAGGTTGTATGTGATGAGGATTTTGGCATGATTGAGCTTGAGCTTAGTGCTGTCCTGTCTGTATGAATAATACGAAAAGCAGAACAGACGTATTTACACGTTATTTCCGTTATGTACCACTATGTCTGCGACATACATAAACCTTATTAAGTGTGCATCTATTTCTAATTAATTTTTAACCCTTTCGCTGAAGGAAGGAAAGGAGACAGAAAGTCGAGCAGAAAATGTAGCATACACACAACGCAGTCTACTGAAAACACGATAGCAAAACATAAACAATTACAAGTAAACAACAGAAGCGAAATATGCGACGCAACATACATAAACGTGTGTCCACGAAATCTCACTTTATGCTATTGTCATTCCAAACGAGATCATCTAACAAACTAGACCGCATTTAAAGGCAATATAAGTAACACAAAAAGATGATCATGTATTATGAATATAAACAACAGACCCTAGATAGTCACAAAGTAAGTAGTCATTGTCTTGGCAAACGCCAGATTACTTCGAGAATAAAATCGTTGAGGGCATGGCAGCAGAAGTTAAACATTTCTAAGACTAGGAATATCACAATCTTTATTCTTTGGAGATGGGGTCTATAAATATAGATATAAAAATCGAACAGAAAAAGCAGCATTCAAGGACGACAGTCAACCACAAGCACACACAGCAACAAAGAACAAATTTAAAGATGAATAAAAGGCCAAATAAAACATTACAAACACAAAAGGGTTGACAATAGGGCTTACCGCCTTGGAACGGTCTGTGGCAAAAAAGGCCGCTGGGGGTTTAAACCAGGTTCTAACATTTACATTACTGTCAACCCAATAAAACGGGACAGTGTAAATAAATCTCCGCCATGACCTATTCCCTAACCAACAAGGCAGCATTAATAGGTAATATAAATAAAACACAAAGGTGCTCGTGTGTATATATAAATACAAAATATCAATAGCCTAGAAAGCCACAACGAAGGTACTCATTGACTTGGCAGAAGCCAGAGCAGCAATATAATAAACCATTTAGGGCACGACAAGACGAGATTACAGACAAACATCAAACGTCACCGTCCTTTTGGGCTATAGGTAGACATCATCATAGGGTCCACATCATGTCCGGTCATCGAAAAATCAAAAAGGAAAGCATACTGGCGAACTGTAAATGGGTCCACCACCAAGCATGCAGTGCGTTGCAAAATGATAGGGTCATAACCTCTTTTGATAAACCTTTTAACAAGTTTAACAAAGACAGTATGATAGCATGACCAAGGATGTAACGAAGTTTGTAAATCACGTCACCATAGAAGTCAGGTTGTGATAGTCCTTGTCACAGAAGAGTTCTTAAATTACTTTTATATTTGGAAAGAAGATCAGGGTTACGATAATAAAATTGTGCAAAGGTTTTACGAAGTTAATGGCAACGGTAGCCCTGATGGAGTAGCTTTTTAGTTTACATATATTACGAATATTAAAGTCCTCAACTGGAGTAGAAGCTCTAGAAAAAGGAATAAGTTGAGACACATAGAGACCCCATAAGAAGTTGCTCGGGAAACATCCCCAGCTAGATGGGGATAATTAACAATATCAAAATTAAAATCATCTCTCTTGTCATATATTTTGCTAATTATTTCACTATTTTCAATGGAGAGATGTAAATCAAGAAAAGAAGCGTTAGTATCAGAAATATTAGATTTGTTAAGTGGAAGTTATTTAGGGTATATATTATTAACCATAGTAGAAAAGAAAGGGTTTAATATGGCATCCAGATACCAAGAGGTGTCATTAAAGGTCTCTATAACATTTTCCTAAATTAAAAGGGTCTGACAGATTTCAGGACCAAAATAAATCAGGAAATTACTTAGAAAAGAATATGACCCTTTATTTTTACAACGCATTTCATGTTTGGTGATTGACCCCTCTACAGTTCGTCACTACGCTTTACTTTGTCTCTTGTGCGATGACCGGACAACCTCGTGGCACTCTATGATTGCACATTATGGAATCCTTAAAGGGGAGGTTGGTGCATGAACTTTCGCTTTCAGGTTTTCTGATCGTACCATGTATTGTTTTTTTATCTTTGGATGCCTCCTGAGGTGTTTCTTATATATTTTTATGTATTTTTTACAACATATACGTGTATATTTTTCTTATTCCTCTGGATGTTGACTTTGTTGTTAGATATATCCTTTTGATTGATTGTACTTCTATTTACACTGTCTTGTCAATTTCGGTGTTGAAGACAGGATAAAATTGATTTAAGCTAACCATTGGACCATATTGCCTACTGATCGTTCCAAGTCGGTAACCATGTCTTCTCCGCTATTTGTGTTGTATAATGTCCTTTTCCTTTTTGTATATTTAATTTTCTTTATGTATGTGGTACTGTGCGGACCTACGTTGCCATTCCGTTTGGGTGCTGTGGTTTAAATAGGAAAATGTTTCTCATTTTAAGACAAACATTAAACGTTACCATCGCGTTCACGATTTAGACAGACGACATCAAAGTCGTGTCATCGCACAGTCAAACAGGAAAACGTAGTGACGAACAGTAAATGGTTCAACCACTCAACATGCAGTGTGTTGCAAAATGATCGGGTCATAATCGCTCAGAATTGTTTGAAAATGATCATGACCGATGTTTTTACGAATTTTGAAAATAGCCATAGAAGTCATTTTGTGACGGTCCTCGTCGCCGTGGAGTTTCTAAATTACTTTCATATTTTAAAATTAGATCAGGGATACGATAATACAATGTTTCAAAGGGTTTTCAAAGTAAATGATAACGGTAGTCCTGATGAAATAGCTGTTTAGTTATTCAACGGTTACTCGAGCTTTAGCGATGGGATAAAGATATAAACATATTATAGGCTAGCCCATAAGAAATATATCGGGGAACATAAGACATCGATGGATTTCTATAAGTGAGCGATTCCGCAAATAATGGGACCAACCTGTGTTGAGCAATGTCCGCTGTATCGTATGGTGAGACTATTTATTTGTTGCGATGACCGACAGATGGTGGACCCTATGATGACGTCCAGCTAAATTCTTATAGGACGGAGCGTTTGATGTTTGTCTTTGATATTATCTTGTACCCATAACGGTTTGTTCTCTTGTTTCTCTGGCTTCATTGAGTACTTACTTTGTGACTTTACAGGTTTTTGTGTCTTATGTTATATATACATGATTCTTTATGTGTTTTACTTATAGTGCCTATTAGGCCATTACTGCTGCCTTGTCTGTTTGGCGGGGACATATTTATTTACACTGTCCCGTTTATTGGGATGACAATAGAGTAAGAGTGAGGTTCGGTGCACCCTAGAACCTGATTTAAACCCCCAGCGGCCTTTTTGCTACTGATCGTTTTAAGGCGGTAGCCCTGTTGTCTATCATTTTGTGTATGTGGTGGTTGTTTATTGTTATTACTAAGGATAACACCGGGAATATGGTTTTCGTGTTCAACACAACGTTGATAGGCTCAACATCAGATTCTGTAGCACATGGTGTGAAAGTAAAAAAATATCCCATTTGCATTCAAGGAACTAATGCATCTTAGTCAATCCTCATAGATTTGCATTATAACACTATTGAATACATAGATATTGCATGCACTACTCCTCCATTAATGTTGGAATGGATCCAAGAAGGCCAACATAAAATGCATATTTTTTACCGTTAGCATCAATTATCGTATCATATTACCGACGCCATGGTTACGATCAGTGGAGACAGTGTTAAATATCTACTAAAGGGATATTTTGGCAATTTTTTCTCAGCTATCTTTTGTGTTTTATATGCGACGGACGTCCCAGGGATTAACATGACTGAGGTTGTGCAATTATTAATCAGTGCACTGATGCTCTCGGTTCGGTGTTAGTGGAAAAATATAGACTTTTTTATGCGTCCCGAAGAAGGGCATATAGTAATCGCACTGTCCGTCCGTCTGTTCGTCCGGCCTTCCGTCCGAAAAAGTTCGTGTCTCATGCATAACTCTGTAAGTTGTTAACATAGCTTTATGAACCTTTTCACAAATAATCACCACATAGGTTCGGTGTTTCGCGGGCAAGAATCAGGTGATTAGCTTCAAGGTCAAGGTCACTCTTAGGGGTCAAAAGTCACTCTTAGGGGGTCAATCCTTCGGGGCATGTGTGACAGAGTGACATTTCCTGTTCATTTCGGAGTTCAACCTGATCATTTTTTTATCTCTTAATAAAAGCGACTTTGACCTTGACCTCAGTGACCCCATGCGCAAGCCCAACCTTCCTCTCCACAAACGCTATTTACTTACCAAGTTTCATCACGGTATCTCATTCCTAATGGGGCCTTTACACAGGATGTCGACCTTTGTGCCTCCCGTGTGCTACCATAAAATTTCCAGGCCGTCGTTGGAGGCTCAAAGGAGGCAGAATGGTTGCCTAGGTAGTTCAAAGGTGGTACACAGGAGGTTCAGACATCGCCATGGACGCCATGGTCGCCGTGAATTTTTGAACATGTTCAAAACAGTCGCACAAAAGTCGCCGAGGAGGTTGGTTGCTCAAAGGTGGCTCAAAGGAGGCAGAAGGGAGACATAAGCATTACCGTGGTTGCAGAATGGAAGCACAGTTGTCGCCCAATGGTCGCCAGGTAATAGATGCGTTCTGCTGCAAATATCTTTGGCTGAATGGTCGTCCAGTGATCGCCGTTAGTTGCCGTTGGTCGCCGATTATGGCACAGAGGAGGCACAAAGTAGGCTCAATGGTTGCCCAAACATTGCTCGTGGGTCGCCTATGTAGCCTATAATCGCGTTGGGTGCCGTAGGTTGCACAGGGGAAGCACAGGGGGGAGGCAGGCATGAGGCTCAGTGGACGCACAGGTCGTTCGTAGATCGCCATGAAAATGCCCGAAAATTGCATTTTTGGTGGTTCAAGGGAGGCACAAGGATCGCTGGAGCAGTTACATAGAAACATGATTTTCTGGGTTTAGGCGACCATTGAGCGTCTTGGCCATTTTTTGGTCGCTCAAAGGTGGCAAAAAGGTCGCAGCCCTGTGTTAAGGGGCCTTAACTAAACAAATTTTGATTGGAGTCATTATTTAATGGGGGTCACATTTTTACAGGGGGGTCACTTTTTTTTTACTTCTACTATATAGGTAAATGACTGGGAAGTCATAATCCGAGGGGGTCAAAAGCGGCATTTCTTTGCCACTGACCGTTCCTATTGTCAACCCTTTTGTGTTTTTGATGTCTTTTGCCTTTTATTCATCTTTAAATTTGTTCTTTGTTTCTGTGTGTGTTTGTGGTTGACTGTCGTCCTTGAATGCTGCTTTTCCTGTCCGATTTTTATATCTATATTTACACCGGAACAGTCCGTGTGGAAAATAGGTGAATACTAATACTTATCATTTTCCAGATACACATTCAGTATCTTAATTGAAACCAACACCAAAGTAAGACTGATTTTGCAAGATATTATTACTTGGTGAACACGGTTATCATATACGTATGGTGGCATATAACTGCCGTCGCGATAATTTAGTCGCGATACTTTCTCCAGCTATTAAGCGACTTTTAAGCCCTTATAAGTCGACTTATAAAAGCAAAGTCTAGATAAGTATCACGACAAACTTTAACCATGAAGTCCTGATAATGCTCTAAAGTGACATTCTCGATTAATATGTCGCGTTAGCTTTTAATCTTCGGATCACTCGACCTTTAAGGGAGGGGACAGACTGCTTCACTGCGCATGTCCCTTTTCACTCTATGCTGTGTAGCTGTCTTAACTGACTGTAATTCTAGACTTTACGACGAGTTAGCAAAGAAATTTGGCACGATACATTTTGGAGTAGCTTTTCTTTTAAGTCGACTTATAAGAGCTTAAAAGTCGTCTTGATAGCTGAAAAAAGTATCGCGACTAAATTATCACGACGGCAGTTATATGACCCATATACACGATTCCACAAGATTTGTAATGTGAATCTACTGCAGCATTTTCAGACAAACACTTTTTGCAGTGTTTTGCTGCACATTCCGTTCAAAGTTTTATCAGAAGAAATCTAATTACAACCACATTATCAAAATCTGTACTCCTCAAAATAATTTAAGGACCACAAAATAAAACAGTAATAATTCCTTAATCTTTCCTGTTATGGATTTCATATTAATATAAAAAGTTAATACATGTGCGTAATATAACAAATATAAAATAAAACAACTAATCTTAAAAACTGAAAAAAATACAGTAATTTGTTCAATTACGGCACTTTAAAAAATGGCCTAAATCTAAACATGGTCCTTATTTTGAGGTGTATATATACACCAGCACTAAGTTACGCCTAAGTTTCTGTTCTGCGTCTTCATTTTATATGAAATTGAAGTTTATTATGGAAACCTTCTAAACAATACTAGATCAAAGCCGTATGACTGTTGCTATCAGTTGTACATGTAATTCAATTAATAGAGGATCTTACATGCGTACTCATTCATTATTGAATTTATTAAACGACTTTTATTGCATTTTGCCTGTCGTTTTCACACGCGAAACCGACATAAGCCGTCGGAATTAGTCATTATATAAGGATTACTATCTAGGATTAAGTATGCGATCCGTGATCGACGCAAGCAGCAAGACATATCTCCCTCTGTCGTAGCTGTCCCAATACATCTTATATGATGTGATAACGGGAGGTAACATCCCTCTAAGGATTACTACCTAGGATTAAGTATGCGATCCGTGATCGACGCAAGCAGCAAGACATATCTCCCTCTGTCGTAGCTGTCCCAATACGTCTTATATGATGTGATAACGGGAGGTAACATCCCTCTAAGGATTACTACCTAGGATTAAGTATGCGATCCGTGATCGACGCAAACAGCAAGACATATCTCCCTCTGTCGTAGCTGTCCCAATACGTCTTATATGATGTGATAACGGGAGGTAACATCCCTCCCAAGTATTACCATCTACGATTAAGTATACGATCCGTGATCGACGCCAACAGCAAGGCATAACTCCCTCTGTCGTAGCTGTCTCAATACGACTTATATGATGTGATAACGGGAGGTAACATCCCTCCCAAGTATTACCATCTAGGATTAAGTATACGATCCGTGATCGACGAAAACAGCAAGGACGACCAATTCACTGCCAATGCCGATATAGAGTTGACCTGAGGTATTCCGTTCTGAAAGTTTTATTATTGACGCATTAAGCGTGTGGTTATTCACATTGTATGGTGCTGTTATACGTCTGCCGATAATGTGATTTGGACAGTGTTTTAGTTGGCACAACATTGTTGAATTAGGTTAACACTATTTAAGAAATGTCACCAGGCATAGTATGTATTTTTAAATAACTGAAACTTTAGAAATTGGGGTTTAGTTGACTGTGTTCTGTGAATGTCATATTTCCTGTTCGATTTGTATATCTACTTTCATTATTAATGATTGATGTGTGACTTAGCTCGAACTTTTCGTATAGTATCAAAAAAAGAGTCATATAGTATCAATAATGGAAAATATATATTCCTCTGCTTAAAGCTTTGGATTGCTATACAAACTTACAATGGCTTTAATTGTAATATAGTTTGGGATACTTATTACATTAAATATATGTTAAACACTCTCGTTTACACTATACCGTTATATCACTTTAGATCACTCTAGATAATGGAAATCTAACTTCTTTTTTTCATATTTGAATTTTGTGATTTCATCGGCAACAGTATAGCCAAGCATTAGTGATTGTTTAAACAACTTCACAATTATGATTATATTATAACATGACAGTTCTGAACATGTACTTTAAATATTTGAATTATATAATTCCTGGATATAACCGTTATACTAATATCAACAAAAAGTACATATAGGCTACATTGTAATAGATTAACATTGGTTTCGGCTGTAAAGTAGTGCATTGTTTTGTATCAATTGGATGAACGTATAGCACGGATAGTACATAAAACTTGGTCTCTTGCGTGATCATATATGTTCATTTTTTCAGTGAAAGCGTATTCTACATAACTATCCAACATTTGTGGAATTAGGTCAACTTTGGAGTGTATTAAAACAACATCCAGTGTTTCGAGGGTTGTATCTACTTCCTCTAAAGTTTACTCCAACGCCTTTATTTTGGGGATTTATATCAACGTTCGGGAGATTTAGGTCAAATCTAGTGTTTGCCACAATACCATAGAGCGTTCGTGGGATTTAGGTTACCTGGAGTTTAAAGGATAAATGGTATTGCTATGTGCCATCTACATACACCTTTCGACATCTTTGATTTAAATGTAAGTACTTATTTTTATAATAACTCTGCTATTTGTTTAATTATCAATAATCAATACAAATGCGTATTAATTTATGACGCGAACCTCTTTTATCTTATTTATTTCATTAATGCCACGAATGGAACACATGTTTCTTTGAGATAAAACAGCGAGTGTCCTTTTGCGTACACTTTGTTTGATCATTAATTTTGGTTCAGAAATTGTTAAATTTTGCTTAGGTAGTACACACACATTTTTTACGGTTAAACCTTTACTTACCTATAACTCAATAAATAATTCAGAGAATAAAGCAGCAGACTCGGTTTTATTGAGTCTGTTCATGAGAAGTAATGAAAGAAGCAACACTATATATTGGGATCGTTGGTCCCAAAGGACCAGTAAAAAATAACACTACTGATTCGTAGCACGGGGAGACTTTTTACAGCCGCCACACTGCACTAAACGAACGCTAGTGTGCATGTTAATAAATACTGATAAAGGTGATCCTTTGAGAGCAACAAACACAATTAAGAGAATAAAGCAGCAGACTCGGTTTTATTGAGTCTGTTCATGAGAAGTAATGAAAGAAGCAACACTTCTCACGCCCCTAGCACCGGCTTAAGCGGTAAGTCTGCATTACCTCTGTTATGGGTAAAACAAGTAACTTTTGCATTTGAATAACATTTCTGGTAGGCGATTGATAGATATGGTTGCAATATTAGCTGAAGCAAGCGACCTAAGGACCTGCAAAGATATTAATTATTACGAGGACAGGTTTTGTGTTTACGGCGAAAAGAAGTTGTTTATATGTTGATATCAAATACAAACTGTGATTGGTTAAAAAATGTTTAGGGTATCTGAGACTAGTATTTACCAAAATGAAGTCATGGATTGGATAAAATAAAGATTGATATAAAACATCTTGAGAATTTATACATACATATGTGTTCTTCAAATTAAAATACATGTTTGCAGGTGTTTTCAAATTATGACTGATATATGAACTTGTGTTGTTTTGTGCCGTGTGGGAGTCTCCTCGTACATCCAATCAATATTGTTATCTTTTCACCCCACAGAGATTGTATGACATGCATAGGTCCAGTTTCTTATGTTTGTGGTTGACTGTTGTCCTTGAATGCTGCTTTTCCTGTTCAACTTTTATATCCACTTTTAGGTAAACGTTGACATTTTGCGGAAAAATAACTACACAACTGAGAGCATATCTCTTCACAACCCTGTTTGACTAACTGGTTATAACAAACAAATCATCATACCCATGACAAACTATCAGGAAAGCGGTTTTTAGGGATTTAGGAATTTAAAATACCCTTATTTTGTCCACATAGTACGAGTTTGAACATTTTTTATCTCTTTGGTTTCCGAGTTCGGCAATGTATATGAGAGTTAAGCATACGGAACGTGAAACTAGAAGCTACTTCCGCTGATCGACAAGGTAATTTGTCTTCGAGCCGCCTCGGCGATGTATCTTTTCTGCTGCCATTCACAGCATCTCGCTATCACTGAAGAATGACGAAATTGGACGACTACGTACGATCAATGACATCCGCAATCGATAAATACGACTAAACAGAAAAGAATTCCATTGATTTTGATTTTAAAACTCTCTGTTTACTCTACTACGCAGGTCTAGTGTAATTATCACCTCGTGGAAACAGATTAACGCATTCAATTATACTATTTAATGAAGATGGCACTAGTTTGTGACCATGGCGTAGTGGTAAGCGCGCTCTGTTGGATCTCATTTTCACAGAACGCACGCAATCTTAACATTTTGCAAATGTGACAAATGCGTTCGTTTTTTTGCGATGTTTAACAGAAACATATTTTTCACAGTTGTGTAAAGAAAATTTTAGACCGTTGGTTTGTAGTTACTTTCCCATCACAACCATGAGTTTGAGCCCCGCTGTGGTCAAAACTGTTCACGTCTGGAAACTGTCTGGGTTGTGGGACTACCATGGTCTAAATGCCCGGTCTTAACATGTCTTTGAACACTGCAAGAATACTGGCAAATATGAAAACAATAAAAACACTGTAGTTCTTTCGAACATTTTCTATTTCTCCTCTTTGCCCACAAGGTGTGTCGTAGTTTAGCAAAGTTTCCTATATAGTTTGCATAGGCAAAACTGTCATACATGCCTTTTTTTGCGAAAACGGTTTTCAGCCAAATGCTATCACGCATAGACTGGATATATCGTTTTAGCGCACCACGCGGATGTTACCATATTTTTCAAGACCAGACCTATTTAACAGAACGCATTATCTCAGTCTGACGATTTGTCTAAACAGACAGACAGACAGACAGACAGACAGACAAGACAGACAGACAGACAGACAGACAGACAGACAAACAAATATATATGTTATTGTTAATTTTTATCACATTAAAGGTTACTTTAGCTATAATTTCCTTAACTTCATGAAAATAGCTATTAATTGAAATTCATGTGAAAAGGCGTTTTGGCTACATTTTGTCATCTTTTTAGGGATTTTACGTGGTACATGATACATGACAAATAGATGGTAAACGCAAATTTCGCAGGTAATGTGAAAAATGCGTTCGAATTCTGATTTTTACACGTGTGAAGAATACGTTCTGTGAAAAATGAGGTCCAACAGCGCTCGCCTGTAACGCAGGAGATCTGAGTTCGAATGGCCAATTTTTTTTAAAACTATTTTTTTTTAAGGAATAAAAAAATAATTGAATATTCATTGAAGGAATTTTCTGGAATAAATCTTGGTCTTTGATTTAGATTAGTATAAACCGAGAACAAAAATGCCTAATGGCTCCAGGTTTCAGCATTTCAATGAATAATTTTGAAAATACATGTAGGCCTACATTATATATTATTAGATTTTTTTAAAACTAAATAAGAGTTTAAAATGCAGTTTGTATATAGAAAATGTGTTGAGAAATACAAATTTTACAACCGAAACACTTTTGTGATAAGGCTTTTCACGTGCAAACCTGGCAAACACGATTAAAGATTTTTATTTTTCAGTTAAACGTAACATTTAGCAATGAAAATAAATGCAGAGTGTTTTAATTCAGATTTATCTAATAAATTACAACCATATTGTTTAAGTCACATTCTTAATTTTGTGCTTTCCACGGGTTTGAGTCATAAAAAGTTTAAGCATGCATACATTCTATATGTGTGCTTGCCTTCTAGATCATTTAAATCTACCAGTTACCTACTTCCCGCGATCAAGATGCAGAATTATACTTTAAATATATGTTTGCATGAAATGAAATATGGATATTTTTAAATTACCTCGATAAAACTTACCTGCATACGAAGTATACCATGTGTATGCTAATCTGAGTTTTGATATCATGAAAGTCTGTATTCTTTTCTGCAAGCTTATTTTAACTGGTATAAATGTGTTTATTTGTGTATCATATTCATTTTTCATTTTCACAAGAGTATTAATAACGCCCTGACTGTTGTCTCCTGGATAATCATGTTTATTTCTATTTTAAATGTTAATTAAAGTGCGCTTTTACATTTAGCCGATGATCGAGTATAGACTTTCATAATCGACCATCATAACTGGACGCCCAACTAATCGATGATGGGTTTAAAAATAGTCGGGGGCGTCCGTGGCCGAGTGGTTAACGTATCTGACTTGAAATCACTTGCCCCTCACCGCTGTAGGTTCGATCTCCCAGGGAGCTAGGAATCTTTATGTAAGGAAGCTATCCAGCTGGCTTGCGGAACTTCGGTGGTTCTACCAAGGTGCCCGCCCGTGCGCGAGAATTGTCCGGAGGGGAATCTGGGGTCTTCCTCCACCAGTGAAAGCTGGAAAGTCGCCATATGACCTTAGCTGTTGGTGCGACTATAAAATCCATTGCAATCAATCAATTCAATTAAAACAGTCGATTAATCGGTAAATCATTAGCGTTAACATTAACTATTTCGAAAATGTATTTTGCAAAAGAATTTGGAGTGATGTTTGTGTTGATAATTCTAGTAAAATATGATGCCAAAGTAATTTAAGTTGGGATATTTTAGGATTAGGAACACCGAAAGCTGCACTAGTTCAAAGAACTAAATTTTAAAAGTGCTTAACACAATCCTAGCGTGTTATTAGAAATTATATCTAATACATTGTACGACGTCAACCAATCTTTTCCAGGTCATGCGCATATACTTTCTAATTGGAGATAATTACAAAATAGACATTGGTATGGGTGTATTAGAATTGTTGTTTCGTAGAGTAAAGTTTAAAAAAAACGAAAACTAAAACGATAACACCTTGGGCTTTTCTTTTTGGCTGTTATCAAAGTTAACACTGTTAATAGACAATGCCTTAATTCACGTTGTATGTTGCGATATCGTTAATAATGTGACAACTGCATCCGATTACCTACGGTCATGCACCTTCGCAGCATCTCGATTGAATCCGAACTTAGATAAAATCAGAAACCTTTATTTCATTTTTCATCCCAGAACAAGTGAATCTCGATCCTGTTTTTACGTAAAAAAGAAGATGAGTGCAGTATCCTCAATTATACAGATATTTTAAGGAGGTTGTCTTGGAAAGGACGTAGTGCAGAGATTTGTATTAAATTGATACTTATAGCTTCGTTTGTATCATTTAGATACAAAATTATCAAAACAAGGTAGGTCATCACACTTGTTTTCCCCACTAAGACGTCTTTGAAAATGTCATATATTTCTAACTCCAAAATTTCACTAAAAATAGAGTCACTGAACATTTTCACAATTTCTTTTCATAACGATATATTTATTGAAAAACAAAGATTAATTTTCGATTACATATATACATATCTTTTAAATCATACACAAACAATATCTCAAGTAATCCTCATTCGTCTCAATCCCCATTCGTCTCTTTAAAACGCAAACATATATGGACTGTAACCCACCCTTTTTTCATCAAAAAATAATTCAAGATAAAGAACAGTATGTTATAATGCTCAACGTTTTTAAAAAGATTTGTATATGACAAGGTTATAATTTTATATAGGTCATCATGCTTCTAATGTATTTTTATTACAATTTCTATAAATTACACACGCGTTATACATGTATGTTGACATTTTCACTGTAAAATACTGTACACACAATGTTGACATACAGATCGAATATAAAATAAGCCCAGTGTCTACTTTTATATAGCTATTCCATAATTGAAAAAAACAATCTAGCAAAATGATAAATTCTACTCAGAGCTACCCATACTCTCTATTTTGCTGACAACAAAAATGATCACAAATGACGCAAAACAAATTGCTTAAAATTTGATATGTTACCATCTTAAATCCTAATTTATATCCATATCTATTAGAATGTAAAAAATGAAACAATTCTGTTGTCAAATAAAATTACAGTATGATTTAAAAAATAAAATTCTTAGACTTGAAAATGTCACAACTTGCCAAGCCAACATACATACGTTTAGTACTCCACCTAAATAAATCCCCATTTAGTCTGTGCCTTTGGGACATAAGGCTGCACTAGCGGATCCAGGGGGGGGGGGGGGGGGGGGGGGCGCACCCGGCGCGCGCCCCCCCTAAAAATTCCGGATCATACATATATGTCCATGTTACTGTAGATAAAATATCAAACAATTTCGTTGCACGCCCTCAGTATAAAAATTTTTCTCGCTCGCTTCGCTCGCTCCACGCATAATGGCTAATGAGTGGTTTAATTAACACATTGTTAAATCCTTTTATTTGAAAACGGACTTTTTATTCATACAAACATATATGTCCATCGTACTGTAGATAAAATATCAAACAATTTCGTTGCACGCCCTCAGTATAATTTTTTTTCTCGCCCGCTTCGCTCGCTCCACGCATAATGGCGAATGAGTGGTTTACTTAACACATTGTTAAATCCTTTTATTTGAAAACGGACTTTTATTCATACATGTATGTTCATGTTACTGTAGATAAAATATCAAACAATTTCGTTACACGTCCTCAGTATAATGTTTTTCCTCGCTCGCTTCGCTCGCTCGACGTATAATGGCTAATGTGTGGTTTAATTAACAAATTGTTAAATTCTTTTATTCGAAAACGGACTTTTTTTATTCATACATGCATGTCCATGTTACTGTAGATAAAGTATCAAACAATTTCGATGCACACCCTCAGTATAAAAAAATTTCTCGCTCGCTGCGCTCGCTCCACGCATAATGGCTAATGAGTGCTTTAATTAACACATTGTAAAATCCTTTTATTTGAAAACGGACTTTTTTACCCTATCAATGCACTACCGCAACCGTTTTATGAGGTTAGAGACGGACCCGAAAATTGACCAAAATCGTACGCCCCCCCTAAGCTGAAATCCTGGATCCGCCCCTGGGCTGTAATGTAAATCAATAGTTATCTGCGACCTTAATACATTGTAACCGGATGTACACGTTGTGTATAGACTTCCTGTGGGAAAAACCCGGAAATTCCGGGGATAATCACTTGTTTATCTTCGATATTCCTTCGTTTCGATTAATCAATTTCGCTGTAGTTACTGACAAGCAGACTCATTCCGATTCATTCCGTAGCAGTTTCCTAGGCTATTTTTGAAATATTTTAACATAATATGGTTTTAAACAATATTGCCTTATATGGGAATAGAGTAGTAGACAAATAGTAGTTGTTAGTTGCACCACAAATTCGTATTAAATGGTGCATTCTGATTGGTTCCTACCATTCGGCATGTTAACGATCTCCTATGCTGAAGACACTGCTCATCTGGTAATATATTAGTGTCGTGAAAACAAACATTCACTCGTTTATCTAAAGTACTCGTGGGTTCTAACGTATGTACATGTACATATTGACATTATATATGTTGTACATGTATTCCTACACCAGTTGAGAGGGATGAAAGGATGATACACCCAATTCAATCTCTACCCAGAGTACACTCGTTCCTCATTTGACTCTATCAACGTCAAAGGAATTAGGGCGAACGGTTAGGTCACGTGATTATTCAAAAAAGTTATGACGATGTTTATAATAAATACTTTTGCGTGATCTTTAAAGATAATATATAGACCTATATTAAATAATTTTAAGTTGTATTTATATGAGTTATATTTTTTTTGGTAATTTTCTGCTATCGAGCTTCGGTTTGAAATGTTTCCATATGCGTTTCGATTGAGGAGACCTAAGTACGTATTATTTTTGTAGTAATATAGTATATTTGTAGTATAAACTGAATTGTTTTCATGCATTATTTCAATTCTTGCAACATCTAATTTGCAGATATTCTGAAAATTATATTTACGCAATAAATAAATAAGTTTCAGGCAAATATATTCCAATTGAACAGGTTTTACCAAAATCTTGTTATTTAGTAGTTAGCAGAGATATATGTGAGTGCAAGGAACGATAACTCTGCGTGGAGATTGCAGATATAAAGTATACCTAACCGGAAGCGGAGAATAAAATGTAACATAAGATGTTTTCTTCACCGAATCACTATGGAAATGGCATCCATTCTCTACATCTACATCTACATGTGTACGTTGAACTGTCATTTTAACTTTGATCATAGCTCAACGGAAATGACTTCCCAAGTAATGCTAAGAAGATGAAATAAAAGAGATGATATACTCAGTTGTAAAAGAAACTGGAAACTTTGAAAATTTTACTTTACACCCTATCCTCTTTATCAAGCGACTATCCCTTAATTATTCGACCTATTGAAAAACAAATGACAACATGATATTGGCTATGGAAAGATAAACACTTTAGTACCAAACATGGCATATTCATAATTTAATTCTAGAAAAACTTTATACAATTAAATCAAAATAAAACTCGGTGTCCACTTTATTTTGCAAGACAGATAGAAGTAAAATAAAGAAATACATAAAACATAACACACCGACCATATAGAGGCTTTAACAAATTTATAATAAATTCAATGATAAATACTGTTTTGGGTAGGGTATACATAATAGAAAGAAAGAAAGAAGGATGAAAGTGTTCTCAATCGCTTTTCACCCATCGAGTACTAAACAAATCCGGCTTCCGTGGCGGTACCAGAGTCCATATGTCCCCGCCGGCATAGCTCTAGCTCGATGGCCTACTTGGAAACTGGAATGGGCCCTGACTTAGTAGGACAGAGTGGATAGCTTTCTCTTGAAAGATACCAAGGTTGGAGTCTCAGCCGCGGTGGTTGGAAGAGAGTAGACATCTGAAGAAGTTGAAAACTATTACCTCTTTGAATGGGCTGATCTGGTCCTAGCTGTGGATGGGGTTAAGTAGTCGCATGCTGGGATGTCGACTAGGTCATTAACCACCTTGTAAAGCAGGGTCAGTTGCAATTTGGATCTCTTGCTTTCAAGGGGTTCCTATTTCAGATGTTCAAGCATGCTGGTGTTTCGTGTTGATACGCTGCTGGTGTTTCTGTATCTGTGAGTGGTATAACGAGCAGCCCGTCTTTGGACCATCTCCACTTTCCGTATCTGATCTTTGTGGTGGTGACTCCATAATGTAGCACAGTAGTCCAGGTTAGTCCTTACCATACTGGTGTAGGCATTCGTCTTTGTCTCCTCGTTGTTGGACTTCAGGTTTCGTCGCAGGAAGCCCAACATGCTTTTTGCTTTCTTGGTGACCCGATCAATGTGGTTCTTCCAAGAAAGATTTGACTGAATGTCGACACATAGATATTTGGTGCTGTGTGGTACTCTAGGACATGACCTTTGAGTCTATATTGGTATCTGGTGGGGTTGCGTGATCCTGTTACGCTGAGGGTGCTGCATTTTTGCGGATGAAATTCCATGTCCAACTTGTGTTCCTAATCAACTAATGTGTGCAGGTCCTGTTGGCGTGCTTCACAATATGTGGTGCTTCTTATGATCCTGTATATGATGCAGTCGTCGGCAAAGAGTCTTGTGTGTGAGCAGGTGTTTTTTGGTAAGTCATTAATGAAGAGGAGGAAAAGCAAGGGGCCCAGGACTGTACCTTGTACCCGCTTGAACATTGTCGGATGATGACCCCTCAACCACTACTTGTTATGAACGGTTAGAAAGGAAGGACTCTATCCAGTGATGGGTGCTGCCCCTGATAGTACAGTGAAACTTGGCGGTAGCTGGCTGCCTCGTAACGCTGTCCCTCTTTGAACTCTGTGGAGGCATTGACCTGCTTCCATTCTTCTGTCACAGTTCCTTTGTGTAGGGTTCTGTTGAAAATGATAGTGAGTAAAGGAGCAAGCGCGTCCGAAACACTTTAAGTATGCATGCAGGTATAATGTCTGGGTCTGATGCTTTCGGCGGATTGCTCTTCTGTAACAATTTTCTGACACTTTCCTCAGATACGGTGATGTCATGCATATCAGGGAGTGGAGTGCCCTCCGGTTCTGGAATCTGGTTATCGTCTTTATGTGTGAACACTGACTGATATTGTCTGTTGAGTATATCCGCCTTGTGTGGTGTTGAACAGGCGCCCATTGTCCTTGAGTGGGGCTATACCAGTTGTGTCTTTTTGCAGAGACTTGATGTAGCTCCAGAAACGTGTTTGTTTACAGGGTCGATCATCTTCTGGGTATCCTACTTTAATGGTGTTGTTTATAAAGGACCAGTAAGACCGACGTTCTGCCGTTTGTACACTCGTTTTACTTCCTTGTATTTTCTGATGTCTGACTCGTTTTTGGTTGACTTCATTCTTTTGAACAGTCGATTTCGTTTTCGGATCTGGAATCTGACTGTCCTGTTGATCCATGGCTTCTTTATCTTTTTGCCACTTAAGAGTTTGGTAGGGATGTGTCGCTTCATTAGAGTTGTTAGCATGTCCTTGAATTTGGTCCATAGTTCATCAAAAGTTGTTCTGGGCTTGTATGAGTTCTTGCTTTATCGATTTGTAGTCCGCTTTCTTTTAGCAGAAAACCTTCCTTGGTGGGGTATTCACTTTTGCAGGACGTAGACTCGATTCCATATAAACGGCTTCATGGTCGGAATTCCTGGTATGACCTCTACTCTGTTAACAAGGAACTGTTTGTTAGAGAAAAACAGGTCAAGGATGTTTCTGTTTCCTCAGTGATTCTCGTTGGTGCCATTGCCATCTGGTCTAGGAAGTGGTCTTTGCTGATGGAAAGAAACTAATGGCACTGTACGGATCTGTTGGCGTTTTGCTTCCCAAGATTGTAATCTCCGCCTAGCCAAGTATGGGCTCCAACTGGCATCTTATATAGTGAAGTACACAGTTGTTCAAGATACTCTGGGTCGCCTTCATCTGGTGGTCGGTAAAAGTATCCGACAAATTGTTGACAGACTCCAGGTATATTTACTTTGTCCAAATTAGCGTCAACGTTCAGTTCCTCAGGTTCACTGCTTCCAATCCTGTCTGAAACAAGGATGAAGACTCCATCTCCAGTCTTATTAGTTCGGTCTTTACGGTAGAATTTGAAGTCTTTTGGGAATACTGCTGTTGATAGATGTTGAATCTTCAACCAGGATTCGGTACCTATAGTGATGGCGGCCTGCGTGGATTCAATCATGTTTTCCAGCTGGGACTTCTTGTCGACCATTGAGTGGCAATTTA
>JAWPHD010013715.1:0-66272 GCA_037043455.1 Cyrtodaria siliqua | reverse complement strand
GATATAGCAAAAACAAAATTTATATCATGACGTCACTAGCGGCCATCTTGGATGACGTCATGACAATTTTCGACATTCTTTCAAAACTCAACCTAATTCCCTACAAGCTGTGAAAGTCAAAATCCGATCATAAATGAAGGAGATATAGCGATTACAATATTTCTTAAATGACGTCATTGGCGGCCATTTTGAATGACGTCATGACGTTAAAACTGTCAGCGTCGACTGTGGTGATGACACTGACTGATTTGACAATAAAATTCCTTAAAAAATACAATTAAAGAAAAAAACGGATTTTTCATAACATTGTGACGTCACTGACGTCAGGAGGCTATGACGTAGAGACACGTTTTGACATTCACGCACAACTAGACCCTAAACTCGACAATCTGTGAAAGTTTCATTCAAATCCGACGGTAAATGTTTGAGATCTAGCGCTAACAAAATTTGTATCATGACGTCACTGGCGGCCATCTTGGATGACGTCATGACAATTTTCGACATTGTTCCACAACTCAACTTCATTCACTACAGGCTGTGAAAGTTGCATCAAAATCCGATCATAAATAAAGGAAATATAGCGATTACAATTTTTTTTAAATGACGTCATTGGCGGCCATTTTGGATGACGTCATGACGTTAAAATTGTCAGCGTCGACTGAGACAATGATACTAATGAATTTTACAGCAAAAACAAATAAAAAAATGAAATCAGTAAAGAAAACGGATTTTTAATAACATTGTGACGTCACTGACGTCAAGACCTTATGACGTAGAGACACGCTTTTACATTCTTGCACAACAACACCCTGAACTTTACAAACTGTGAACGTTTTGTTCAAATTCGATCATAAATGCAGCAAATATAGCGATAACAAGATGTGTCTGATGACGTCACTGGCGGCCATCTTGGATGACGTCATGACCCCAAAAGTTTCGGGACACTATTCCAGCCTGAGCCTTATCACTGTGTAAAATTTAGAGGCCGTGCGACCAGTGTAACAATGAAAAGTGGCGGTGAGAAGAAGAAGAAGAAGAAAAGAATAATAAGAATAAACAGAACGAAAACAAAATGTCTTTCCACTGAAAGGTGGAAAGCCCTAACTAGATTTTGATCAGAACCTGATCAAACATGGGCTTTCCATGTCAGGCTTAACATGTAAAATCATACTCAATGACGTCATGACGTCACAATGGTTAGTGATGATAAAGACATTGATCTTCATTGATTTACTGTTAAACTGACGGGGAAAAGTTAGAAAGGGAACGCCCTCTCTCAGCAACACCATCTCACACCGACAAAGTAACCCGAAATCCTCCCTCCCCCCCCCCCCCCCCCCCCCCCCCAACTCCTCCATCCGCAGCACTGACCTAAAAGGGGGGGGAAAAAAATGAAATTTACGAGAAATCGTTCCAAAGCGCTGGAAAAACATAAAAGTTTTACTGCGCAGCTTTTGTCATTTCAGTGGAAAAAGCTGCGCACGGAGTTAAAAAAAAAAACTTCCTTGGACACTGTGTTTGTTGGTGACGTCAGGTAAACAAGTGTGTCACATAACACAACACATGATCAACCTAAACAGTCTTACCATCCGCAGTATGATGTTGCACAACAAGCGATAAAGCCAAAAAAGTTAACCATCCGCCGTACGATCTTACGCAACAAGTGATAACGAGAAACACTTATAACAAGAATTTCCATTTTTAAACAGTTATATAGGAAAAAACGTAAAATCATACTGGATGACGTCATGACGTCACAATGATTGGTGACGTCAAAGACAATGACCGTGATTGATTTACAGGCAAAACTGGTCGAAAACTACAATTTGCACCAAAATGACCTTTTATGACTTAAGACGTCACAGGCCGACGTCGCATTTAATGACGTCTTGACGTCATTTTATGTTCTTGCACAACTAGACCCTAAACTGTACCAGCTGCGAAAGTTTCATTCAAATCCGACCATAAAAGTTTGAGATCTAGCGCTTACAAGATTTTTATCATGACGTCACTGGCGGCCATCTTGGATGACGTCATGACCCCAAAAGCTTCGGGACACTATTCCAGCCTGAGTTCTATCACTGTGTAAAATTTAGAGGCCGTGCGAATAGTCTTACTATGAAAAGTGCTCCTGAGAAGAAAAAGAATAATAATAATAACTAGATTTTGATCAGAGACCTGATCAAACGGGCTTTCCTGTCATGACGTCAAAACTGTCAGTGTTGTCGAAGATGAAGACACTGATTGATTTATCACGAAAATAATTTCGAACATGCAATCAGTGAAAAAAACGATTTTCTGAATATTTTGACGACACTGACGTCATGACGTCATGAAGTCGGGATACCGTATGACGTTCTTGCACAATCGGACCTTGAACTCTACAATCTGTGAAAGTTTTATTCAAATCCGATAATAGATAGAGAAGATATAGACAAAACAATAGTTCATTTATGACGTCACTGGCGGCCATCTTTGATGACGATATGACAACATTCCTCATTATAGCACAACTAGACGTTGATATCTACAAACTGAGAAAGTTTTATCAAACTCCGATGATAAATGAAGGAGATATGGCGAATACAAGATTTCTTAAATGACGTCATTGGCGGCCATTTTGGATGACGTCATGACGTTAAAACTGTCAGCTTCGACTAAGACAATGACATTGATGGATTATACAGTGAAACAACTTCAAAAATGTAATCAGTGATAAAAACGGGTTTTCATAACATTATGACGTCACTGACGTCAAGACGTTATTTCATAGAGACACGTTTTTACATTCTTGCACAACTAGACCCTGAACTCTACAATATTTGAAAGTTTCATTCAAATCCAACCTTACATCTTTGAGATCTAGCAATAACAAGATTTTCATCAGGACGTCACTGGCGGCCATCTTTGATGACGTCATGACAATTTTCGGCATTCTTGCACAACTCAACCGTATTCCATAAAGGCTGTGAAAGTTATCTCAAAATCGGATAAATAAATGCAGGAGATATAGTGTTTACAATATTTCTTAAATGACGTCATTAGCGGCCATTTTTGATGACGTCATGACGTTAAAACTGTCAGCGTCGACTAAAATGATAAAACTGATGAATTTTCCGGTAAAACACCTTAAAAAATGCAATAATGAAGAAAAACGGATTTTTCATAACATTGTGACGTCACTGACGTCAAGACGTTGAAACATAAAGAGACCCGTTTTGACGTTCATGCACATCTAGACCCTAAACTCTACAATCTGTGAAAGTTTCATTCAAATCCCGTCGTAAATGCACGAGATACAGTGATAACAAAATTTGCATACAAATGCCAGTGGCGGCCATCTTGGATGACGTCATGACCCCAAAATTTTCGGGACACTATTCCAGCCTGAGCTATATCACTATGTAAAATATTGAGGCCGTTCGACCAGTCATACTATGAAAAGTGGCGGCGAGAAGAAGAAGAAGAAGAAGAAGAGGAATAATAATAATAACTAGATTTTGATCAGAGACCTGATCAAACGGGCTTTCCTGTCATGACGTCACAACTGTCAGTGTTGTCGAAGATGAAGACACTGATTGATTAATCACGAAAATAACTTCGAACATGCAATCAGTGAAAAAACGATTTTCTGAATATTTTGACGTCACTGACGTCATGACCTCATGAAGTCGGGTTACCGTATGACATTTTTGCACAATCGGACCCTGAACTCTACAATCTGTGAAAGTTTTATTGAAATCCGATAATAGATAGAGAAGATATAGACACAACAAAGAGTTCATTTATGACGTCACTCGCGGCCATCTTTGATTACGACATGACAACATTCCACATTATACACAACTAGACTTTGATATCTACAAACTGTGAAAGTTTTATCAAACTCCGATGTTAAATGAAGGAGATATGGCGAATACAAGATTTCTTAAATGACGTCATTTGCGGCCGTTTTGGATGACGTCATGACGTTAAAACTGTCAGAGTCGACTGAGAAAATGGCATTGATGGATTATGCAGTAAAATAACTTCAAAAATGTAAGCAGTGAAAAAAACAAATTTTCATAACATTATGACGTCACTGACGTCAAGACGTTATTACCTAGAGACACGTTCTTAAATTCTTGCACAACAACAACCTGAACTCTACATTCTGTGAAAGTTTCATTCAAATCCGACAATAAATATTTGAGATCTAGTGCTAACAAAATTAGTATCATGACGTCACTGGCGGCCATCTTTGATGACGTCATGACAATTTTCAACATTATTGCACAACCCAATCTAATTCCCTACAGGCTATGAAAGTTGCATCAAAATCCGATGATAAATGAAGGAGATATAGCAATTACAAGACTTCTTAAATGACGTCATTGGCGGCCATTTTGTATGACGTCATGACGTTAAAACTGTCAGCGTCGACTGAAACAATGAACACTGATGGATTTTACAGTAAAAAAACAAGAAAAATGCTATAACTGTAAAAAAACGAATTTTCATAACCTCGTGACGTCACTGACGTCAAGACGTTAAGACATAGAGACACGTTTTTACGTTCTTGCACAATTGGACCCTGAACCCTACAATCTGTGAAAGTTTCAATCAAATCGCATTGTAAATGCATGAGATACAGCGATAACAAAATTTGCCTACAAACACCAGTGGCGGCCATTTTGAATGACGTCATGACCCCAAAAGTTTCGGGACACTAAGTTAGCTTGAGCTATATCATTGTGTCAAATTAAAAGGCCGTGAGACCAGTCATACTATGAAAAGTGGCGGCGAGAAGAAGAGGAATAATAATAATAATAACTAGATTTTGATCAGAACCTGATCAAACATGGGCTTTCCGTGTCAGGTTTAACATGTAAAATCATACTCAATGACGTCATGACGTCACAATGGTTAGTGATGACAAAGACATTGATCTTGATTGATTTACTGTAAAACTGACGGAGAAAGGTTAGAAAGGGAACGCCCTCTCTCAGCAACACCATCTCACACCAACAAAGTAACCCGAAATCCCCCCCCCCGCCCAACCTCCTCCAGCCGCAGCACTGACCTAAAAGAAAAAAGAAAAAAAAAAAAAAGAAAAGAAAATAAATTTACGAGAAATCGTTAATAAATAGGAAAAAACATGCAAGTTTTACTGCGCATCTTTTGTCCAGCTAAAAAGCTGCGCGGTGGACTTAAAAAAAAAAAAAAAAAAAAAAAAAAAAAAAATCTTCCTTAGACACTGTGTTTGTTGGTGACGTCAGGTAAACAACTGTGTCACATAACACAACACGTGATCAACCTAAACATTCTTACCATCCGCAGTATGAGGTTGCACAACAAGCGATAAAGCCGAAAAAGTTAACCATCCGCAGTATGATCTTACGCAACAAGTGATAACGAGAAACACTTATAACAAGAATTTCCATTTGTAAACAGTTATATAGGAAAAAACGTAAAATCATACTGGATGACGTCATGACGTCACAATGATCGGTGACTTTAAAGACAATGACCGTGATTGATTTACAGGCAAAACTGGACGAAAAATACAATTTGCAGCAAAATGACCTTTTATGACTTAAGACGTGAAAGGCTGACGTCACATTTAATGACGTCTTGACGTCATTTTATGTTCTTGCACAAATAGACCCTAAACTGTACCAGCTGCGAAAGTTTCATTCAAATCCGGTCATAAATGTTTGAGATCTAGCGCTAACAAGATTTGTATCATGACGTCACTGGCGGCCATCTTGGATGACGTCATGACCCCAAAAGCTTCGGGACACTATTCCAGACTGAGCTCTATCACTGTGTTAAATTTAGAGGCCGTGCGACCAGTCGTACTATGAAAAGTGCTGGGGAGAAGAAGAAAAAGAACTAGATTTTGATCAGATCCTAATCAAACATGGGCTTTCCATGTCAGGCTTAACATGTAAAATCATACTCAATGACGTCATGACGTCACAATGGTTAGTGATGATAAAGACATTGATCTTCATTGATTTACTGTAAAACTGACGGAGAAAAGTTAGAAAGGGAACGCCCTCTCTCAGCAACACCATCTCACACCGACAAAGTAACCCGAAATCCCCCCCACCTCCTCCATCCGCAGCACTGACCTACAAGGAAAAAAAAAAAAAAAAAAAAATGAAATTTACGAGAAATCGTTCAAAAGCGCTGGAAAAACATAAAAGTTTTGGTGCGCAGCTTTTATCATTTCAGTGGAAAAAGCTGCGCACGGAGTTAAAATAAAAAAAAAAAAAAAAAAAAAAAAAAAAAACTTCCTTGGACACTGTGTTTGTTGGTGACGTCAGGTAAACAAGTGTGTCACATAACACAACACATGATCAACCTAAACAGTCTTACCATCCGCAGTATGATGTTGCACAACAAGCGATAAAGCCGAAAAAGTAAACCATCCATCCGCCGTACGATCTTACGCAACAAGTGATAACGAGAAACACTTATAACAAGAATTTCCATTTTTAAACAGTTATATAGGAAAAAACGTAAAATCATACTGGATGACGTCATGACGTCACAATGATTAGTGACGTTAAAGACAATGACCGTGATTGATTTACAGGCAAAACTGGTCGAAAAATACAATTTGCACCAAAATGACCTTTTATGACTTAAGACGTCACAGGCCGACGTCGCATTTAATGACGTCTTGACGTCATTTTATGTTCTTGCACAACTAGACCCTAAACTGTACCAGCTGCGAAAGTTTCATTCAAATCCGGTCATAAATGTTTGAGATCTAGCGCTAACAAGATTTTTATCATGACGTCACTGGCGGCCATCTTGGATGACGTCATGACCCCAAAAGCTTCGGGACACTATTCCAGCCTGAGTTCTATCATTGTGTAGAATTTAGAGGCCGTGCGACCAGTAGTACTATGAAAAGTGGCGGACAGAAGAAAAAGAATAATAATAAGAATAAACAGAACGAAAACAAAAGGTCTTTCCACTGAAAGGTGGAAAGCCCTAATAAACAAAGAAACGCAATAATGGTTTCTACAGCAATGTGGTAAGCCCCTACTAGATTTTGATCAGAACCTGATCAAACATGGGCTTTCCATGTCAGGCTTAACATGTAAAATCATACTCAATGACGTCATGACGTCACAATGGTTAGTGATGATAAAGACATTGATCTTCATTGATTTACTGTAAAACTGACGGAGAAAAGTTAGAAAGGGAACGCCCTCTCTCAGCAACACCATCTCACACCGACAAAGTAACCCGAAATCCCCCCCACCTCCTCCATCCGCAGCACTGACCTACAAGGAAAAAAAAAAAAAAAAAAAAATGAAATTTACGAGAAATCGTTCAAAAGCGCTGGAAAAACATAAAAGTTTTGGTGCGCAGCTTTTATCATTTCAGTGGAAAAAGCTGCGCACGGAGTTAAAATAAAAAAAAAAAAAAAAAAAAAAAAAAAAAACTTCCTTGGACACTGTGTTTGTTGGTGACGTCAGGTAAACAAGTGTGTCACATAACACAACACATGATCAACCTAAACAGTCTTACCATCCGCAGTATGATGTTGCACAACAAGCGATAAAGCCGAAAAAGTAAACCATCCATCCGCCGTACGATCTTACGCAACAAGTGATAACGAGAAACACTTATAACAAGAATTTCCATTTTTAAACAGTTATATAGGAAAAAACGTAAAATCATACTGGATGACGTCATGACGTCACAATGATTAGTGACGTTAAAGACAATGACCGTGATTGATTTACAGGCAAAACTGGTCGAAAAATACAATTTGCACCAAAATGACCTTTTATGACTTAAGACGTCACAGGCCGACGTCGCATTTAATGACGTCTTGACGTCATTTTATGTTCTTGCACAACTAGACCCTAAACTGTACCAGCTGCGAAAGTTTCATTCAAATCCGGTCATAAATGTTTGAGATCTAGCGCTAACAAGATTTTTATCATGACGTCACTGGCGGCCATCTTGGATGACGTCATGACCCCAAAAGCTTCGGGACACTATTCCAGCCTGAGTTCTATCATTGTGTAGAATTTAGAGGCCGTGCGACCAGTAGTACTATGAAAAGTGGCGGACAGAAGAAAAAGAATAATAATAAGAATAAACAGAACGAAAACAAAAGGTCTTTCCACTGAAAGGTGGAAAGCCCTAATAAACAAAGAAACGCAATAATGGTTTCTACAGCAATGTGGTAAGCCCCTACTAGATTTTGATCAGAACCTGATCAAACATGGGCTTTCCATGTCAGGCTTAACATGTAAAATCATACTCAATGACGTCATGACGTCACAATGGTTAGTGATGATAAAGACATTGATCTTCATTGATTTACTGTAAAACTGACGGAGAAAAGTTAGAAAGGGAACGCCCTCTCTCAGCAACACCATCTCACACCGACAAAGTAACCCGAAATCCCCCCCACCTCCTCCATCCGCAGCACTGACCTACAAGGAAAAAAAAAAAAAAAAAAAAATGAAATTTACGAGAAATCGTTCAAAAGCGCTGGAAAAACATAAAAGTTTTGGTGCGCAGCTTTTATCATTTCAGTGGAAAAAGCTGCGCACGGAGTTAAAATAAAAAAAAAAAAAAAAAAAAAAAAAAAAACTTCCTTGGACACTGTGTTTGTTGGTGACGTCAGGTAAACAAGTGTGTCACATAACACAACACATGATCAACCTAAACAGTCTTACCATCCGCAGTATGATGTTGCACAACAAGCGATAAAGCCGAAAAAGTAAACCATCCATCCGCCGTACGATCTTACGCAACAAGTGATAACGAGAAACACTTATAACAAGAATTTCCATTTTTAAACAGTTATATAGGAAAAAACGTAAAATCATACTGGATGACGTCATGACGTCACAATGATTAGTGACGTTAAAGACAATGACCGTGATTGATTTACAGGCAAAACTGGTCGAAAAATACAATTTGCACCAAAATGACCTTTTATGACTTAAGACGTCACAGGCCGACGTCGCATTTAATGACGTCTTGACGTCATTTTATGTTCTTGCACAACTAGACCCTAAACTGTACCAGCTGCGAAAGTTTCATTCAAATCCGGTCATAAATGTTTGAGATCTAGCGCTAACAAGATTTTTATCATGACGTCACTGGCGGCCATCTTGGATGACGTCATGACCCCAAAAGCTTCGGGACACTATTCCAGCCTGAGTTCTATCATTGTGTAGAATTTAGAGGCCGTGCGACCAGTAGTACTATGAAAAGTGGCGGACAGAAGAAAAAGAATAATAATAAGAATAAACAGAACGAAAACAAAAGGTCTTTCCACTGAAAGGTGGAAAGCCCTAATAATAAGAATAAACAGAACGAACACAAAAGGTCTTTCCACTGAAAAGTGGAAAGCCCTAATAAACAGAACGAAAACAAAAGGTCTTTCCACTGAAAGGTGGAAAGCCCTAATAAACAGAACGAAAACAAGAGGTCTTTCCACTGAAAGGTGGAAAGCCCTAATTACAAGGATTAGATGGAATATTGAAAATCAAGAAAGATCAAAAAGAAGACCAAGAAGAAGGCCAAAATGACACCGACGATACACGAGAAATGTCAGATGATAGTACAGATCAAAATGACACCGTAGATATTCTGGATGAATTACGAAATAGATTCGAGGATCTTTGGACAAAAGTAATACGTGGTATGCAGAAAAGGGAAGATCTGTATGAAATCGCAAACATATCTATGCAGTTGAAAAGACTTGGATATATAGCTGAAAAAGATAAACAAGAAATACTCGATTGGTTGAACAAAGTTTTTGTCACAAATCAATACAGATAATCTCATATACTTTCACCGAAAGTAGAAATTTAATCTAAACCTATATTATATACAATGAACTCAGAAAAAGCTACCAAAGAAAGAAACATTGAGATAGACGGGAGCACCTTGGGGATTCGCTCGAGCAGATATCTAGCATACTATATAGCAAAAGAAAATGCCTACGATAATAACCTGGTATCAGATATTTCAAATGTGGACTACACAAAGGGGAATAGCGGAAAAACAAAACTGCGATCTATCCCAGGGTTAGAAAAAGCTTTCATCGATGATATATATGTATTTGAGTATCTAGGAAAAAAGGATATTCAAGCAAAACAAGGTAAGGTGATGTTAACCGAAGGAAAAACAGGCGCTGTAAAAAATATTGTACAAACAATAGCAACATTTGTGTCGAAAACAATTGGACGTGGACGAGACTATTGTAATGTCAGAATCTGTAATTGCACATTGAACAAGAATCAGAGCAGCAGTATCTCGAAAACTATAGAAATAATTGAATCGTATACAAGTAGTAGAGCATGAAAGAACAGGGAATGCATATGGAAAGAAAAACCAATAGGAAATGTTCTCGCAAAGATAGATGTGTCAAACATTCCCATGAGTGTAGTGGAAAAGAAGAAAATGGATCTCTGTCGACTTCTAGAAAGCGTGGGACTAGGAATATACTCTATAGATTACACAAGAGACTATTCTGGAACAATGAAAAGATCCAATCTAGTTGATTATTTCAACTTTGACAGAACGAAGAGCCTATTTTCTGGAATGCTGAGCGAAGAGCCCACAATTCTAGAGAATACGAAATCAGTCGGAAACAATGTCTTCACTACTATACAAACGAGAGGTGGAAATGTCGTGAGAACAAAAATATACAACAAGATTGTCTCAAACTTTGAAGCGGGGGATGTACAAAAAGTATTCGGAGGGCATCTAGCTGATTTTGTTGATTCCAAATCTGAACGTTTGCGAAATACATTTTCACACCCAGATGTGCAAAAACGAGGATGTACTAGAGTTGAACTTTCAATATACGGAGACCACAACCATTTGTCAGGAACGCATATGCTAGAAGAAACTGTAGAAGAACTCCCGCGAATATTCTACATACAACCAGCAAAAAATCAATGGGCAAATCCAGCAGAGAATATTGATAGAAATATGATTATACTAGACAGAGTTCAAAATACCTTGTACATTGTTTGGTATTGTAACACTCACACTGGTAGAATTGTAGGGACTTCATTCTCACCAAAAGTATCATGGAAAAAAGCAAAGAAGTATGCTGTGTCAGCATTTGGCTTTCGTCGTTGCCCAATATTTGTGCTTGATATACTGCGATACGAAAATGGAAAATTTCTATTTGCTCCACTAGAATGCTAAACCAAAGAAAAAGATACGAAAACAATCCTTTGTGGTCAAAATCCTTCCAAGGCTAGAACAACGAAGATAGAACCAACAGACTACCTCCCACCAACAAATTGTGTAGGGTGGATATGGAAGAGAAAGGGGAAGAATAGAATAGGTGATGAGAAGCCTCCATTTCAAATTCTTCGACAAGAAACAGATAGAAAGATATCAATGAACTCCACCAAGAAAAGAGAAAAAATAATTGCAGATATTTGAACAAGAGGTAAAGGGAAAATGGGTAGAGGTGAACAAAAAAGTGCAGGAGAAAGTTTGGGGGGGGGGGGGGGGGGGGGGAGAGAGAGCATTTCTATAACTGTAACTGTAAATCGCTGTTAGAAATACATTTGCACAAGGAAATTGAGATTATTAGTTTTTTGTCAAAGGATGAGGCCCGTCCCATAATGAGTGTATACTAATGCATTAAAAATTGTAACCGTTTTGCATTTTATGTGCACTTGTATATATGTTAAAACAACTATGTATAGATGGATTTTCTTAAAAGACCCGTGTTAACAATTAATAGTTTTTGTATTTTTAACACAATATACTCTATTATCAGTTACTTCTATGCCATGTTTTAGTAAATCTCAAATGCAAGAAAATCATCGGGATTTCAAAATTCAAATCGTTGTCATCTGTCAGTGTTTTTGATCACCTGAGCCGAAGGTGTTGTTTTTGCCAAAGTGTGTTGTTGAACAGTGTAGACAGTGGTTACCAAAACCGAAATGGACAACCTCATATGGGCCATAGGTGGAACTAATATTAATATATGGTGCAGTAAAATTATCACTTCTAGTTCGTGTGTTGTTGTTTGTTTTCTGATATTAATAATAACAACAAGAGAATCGGTAGAACCGATGGACGCATCCCGAAAGTTACACAGAAAAAAGTAATGTTTAGTGTGAGAGCTTCCTTATTCAAAATGAATCCGTACGGAACTGTATTATGCTCCGGATAAGATTTTTCAAAAAAGGGAGATAATTAAAAAACTAGTGAAGCTAGAGTTATGGTTCCTTTGAACTGCACTTCGTCTCATTGTCCTAATCATTCACACGAACTTTAATCTAGCCTACTTTTTGAGTTATGCTCCGGACAAAAAGTGTGACGCACGGATGCAAGGACGCACACGCGGACGGACGGAAAAAGCGGCGACTATATGCTCCCCTATAATAAACAATCTAATGTTTTTAGTTACAATATATTTTATATCAGAAACTAAGGTAATAGTAAATGAAAAGAAAAAAAATGTGATGGGGCCTCAATATAATGTCACTGTGGTAATCAGTCAGTGAGAAGTAAGCAGTTAAAAAGCATTCTATCCATGATTTTTCAACGACTACATTCAGTTGGGAAATGTGTCTTTAACTAGAGTAAGTTCGCATTTCTCCTTTACTAGACATGCGCAAATCAACGACCATAGTTAAACTATAGTTAGTGATCGAAGTCCCTCATTATTATATCCAATCACGGCAGTGTATACAATGTTTAAGAATGGACCATGCTTTCATATACAAGTTATTCAGTGCTAAAGTATATATACATAGTACGTTATACTGATGGATTAATCATGGTAGGTAAGTTGATAATTATGACAGTATAAACATGACACATTCTATACATAAGGAAACATAGTGTAGCTTATGGTGATGTCTGCACGGAAAAATTTCTAACGGGCATTCAAAATTTTGGGTTAGAATGGCGGAAATGAATACATCTAATTTTCTGGAATAAAGATATTGTGGTAAACATAATTAAAAAAAACAAAACACAATTAGCCGGGTAGACGACACAATAATATACACTCAGTTATGTAGCAAATAGTGAACATAAATAATCAACTGTGGAGACATAAAATGCGTAACATCACTGAGAAGTAAAATAAAACATGAATACTATCGAAAATAGTTTAAAAGTATAATTAACGAATGAGCTTAATGTTTCCAGGGTTGCAACTGTCTTAGTGTTGAGTAGTTCATTGAATTTGAGGACATTTGGGTTGGTAAAATAATATCGCGGAATCAACTGTGTTCGTTTTGTTTTAAACAAAGGGCAAACTAGCAGATAATGAAACTCGTCAGCTAAATCATTTAATTGACAATGTGGGCACTTTCTTTGGTGGTAAGGAATACGTCTGTTAGTCCAGCGTCCAGTTTCTATTAAGAATTTATGGTTTGCCGTGCGGAATTTAAGCAATGGTATGTATTGATGTTTTGTGAGAGTGGTTAGATACGGCTCAGATGAAATGGTATCCTTAAACAGACTGTAATTTTTACCCTTAGATGAATCCTGGAGTTGGGAGTTCCACCTTTGTTTAAATTGATCTATTAAAGTTTGTTTTATCGGGAGACATATATTTGTGTTTACTATTTTCTCCTGGTTCAGCCAGATTTCAGTGTTTCCAGTTGAATCTAGAATGTGTTTGACGTTTTTAATCCATTTATATTCGTGGTTCGAGGTATACATAAATTCGTAGCATACATGAGACAATTTAGCTTCCTTGCTTAAAATGATAGTATTCCAAAAATTAATCACGCGTGATTTCATGATTATTTTGATTGGGTATCTTCCTAGTTCGGCATATAAAATATACAGTGGTGTACTTTTCCTGCTATAACGTTATTTTTCGTAGAAAACTTGTATGAATTCGTTCTAATGAGTCGGTATTTTCGAATCCCCAAATTTCGCAAGCATATGTTAATATTGGGAGGACTGTGTGGTCAAATAACTTCAGTTGGAGGTCAAGGGGTAGGTTTAGATTATATATTCGCGTATAAAGCAAATGCATTACTTTATTGGCTTGACTAACAATGTGTCTTCTCGCATTGAGAAAGCTACCTGAGGCTGAGAAGAAAACTCCTAAATATTTGTATTTGTCGACTATTTCGAGTATGACTCCACCTAGATTGAAGTTGTAGTGTGAAGTTTTCTTCGCACCGAATACCATAACTTTAGTTTTACCATAATTAACCTTTAATTTCCATTCTTGGCAGTAGTTATTAAAATCATCAAGACACGACTGTAATGATTCTTCATTCTCGCTTAATATCACAGTATCATATGCGTAAAGCAGTATTACAATTTTTATAAGGTTGACTATATTTTCATTCATGTATCTAAAGTTAAGTTTAATGCCGTCATTACCGTTGGATGTGAGATGTTCCTCAAGGTCGTTCAAGAATAGAGAGAACAAAATAGGAGATAGATTTTCACCTTGCCGTACTCCGACTTGGCTGACAAAAAACGCGGACTGTTGTTCATTTACGGACACGCAGGATTTAATATTGTGATACATACTTTGAATAACGTTAAAGAATTTACCACCGATGCCAGATTGGAGCAATTTTCTCCAGAGACCTATTCGCCAAACTGAATCAAATGCTTGGGAAAAATCAACAAAGGAACAGAACAGTTTTATTTTTTTCGACTTAAACATTTCAGTGAGAAACTGCAATACGTAAATATGGTCTAGTGTTGCATATTTTTGCCTAAATCCGGCTTGGTTTTCTGAGAGAACATTGTGCTCGTCAAGGTATCGGTTAAGTCTATCATTCAACACTGCTGTAAATAGTTTTCCAAGGCAGCTAAGGATTGTTATTGGGCGGTAGTTTTCAGGGCTTAAGCGGGAGCCTTTATTCTTGAATATTGGGAAAATTATACCCTCAAGCCATGGATCTGGTGAAATACCGGTGTCAAGTATTTTATTAAAAAGAGAGCAGTATATCGGAAGCATAATTGTTTTGGTTGCTTTAATATATTCGTTTATTATGTAGTCGTTGGCCGGGGTCTTCGAATTATTAACTTTTCGTATCATTTTCTCTATTTCTGATACAGTAATTGGGCCACTGAGGGTCTCGCTATGCGCGTTATTGTCTATAAGGGGTTCTTTATCTGTGCCATTATTAGTCGAAGAGTTTATGTTTTTTAAGAACGTATAGAATTCATTGATATTCGGAGTTTTCGTACTTGATTTGGCATTAATGCTGTTAAGAAATTTCCAGTAATCTTTCGGTCGTTTTTTGCTCATTTCGCGTAGTTTCTTTTCATTTTGGTATTTGTGTTGCGATATATAACGGTTCATAGTAGCTTTGTAATGTTTACCTGCTCGGTTCAGTGATGACCTTGGACCTATTTACGTCCGATTTGATTAAGGGGGAATTGACCTATTCGAAAATTTAAGGGTACGCATATGAACTATATGTATTTGTAAATTTGAAGATATTTGCGACTTGAATCTGAATTTTGTTTTGCCGTTATTTAAACATGTTTTTAATAATAACGTCTTAAATATGGCTATGTTTGACGTTTTTCATAAAAGTCCCGTTGTACCCAGTTTTCAACGTTTTTGACATTTTTAGAGTGTTAGGCTAGTCACATGTAATAATTTTTTATATCAAACTGTTCGTCTTGATGAGACCCTTCAAATGATATATAAATTATTTCATTTACAATAAGACATGAAATAATATTTATATAATTTCCTTTTTCTTTCACCGATTTTTTACCGTGAAATTTTAAGAAAAAACAAAGTTAAAGCCTTTTATCTTTTAAACGGCTTCATAAAAAACTGCACAATTTTAATATGTTTTAAGGAATTTAATTTCCTATCGGAGTATAAAATAAAATTTGCTAGTCATCGGAATATTTTTTTCAGTATTCTTGTTTTATTAACCATAATACCCTTCGAAAAAGACGTCGCGTCATGAAAATAACGTCGACGTCGACGGTATTTGTATCTAAGGTACATTGTACATGTTGGTGATGTATTAACAATTATAATGTGATAATTGCCTCTTCGTATATTAATTATAGTTACCGTCTAGATTGACTGTACATGTTACTCAATATAAATTGCTAAGATTTTTAGCAATTCGTCAATTTCATTGACTGAAATATAACTTATATTAAATATATGTGATTAAATATATGTACGTGAAAACAGACAGTAATGAGTTGTTCGTGATTTTTCAAAAGCTAGCGGTTTCGCCTATGCAATCCATGTATTGTTTCAAAGATGTCAACAAGAGTATAACACATGCATTACAATATAATACTAATATGAGTAATACAAATAGTAGTTATACATTATATACGCATGCATAATATGAAAGCAGAATATAATTAAAGTATGCATTTAAATTGTATAAGTGTATTTATGGCATACCAGCCATTAGCTTTAAGACTATTAATAAACAGGAAAGACATATTGGTCCATGTATCGAAACAACTTGTCTCAAGGCGACTGCGGATGAAAATATGATAACTCTTAAACATATGAGTAACAACACCACAGCAACACCAGGTCAGCATATGGAATTCCAGTTTCAGCTGGAAGAGACATTCGATCTATTTGAAACAGACTGTAATTGTTTTCTATATTCAACAAATATTGACAACATAACGGCTCTTAAACAAAAGCCTGATCTGGTTTATTGTTGTGTGTTTGTACAATGTTTTATTGGATGATAACTCGTTTCTAAACTCTTAATGTTGTACATTAATGTGAATTTGTGTTAAAAATTGCTTAATTTATAACTTAAAGGGACACTCGGAAATTTTGATGTTTTTAAACTCGTGGCATCCCGTTATGTTTTCTACATAACCTGCATATCTGCAAACCATTATAAATAATTATTCATTAGTTCATGTCAAAGTAAATAGTTTTTTTACTACTAATTGCTGATTATTACGGTGTCCTGTTAGGGACAACTTACTATCGCACCTTACCACCGAGCATCGACCTAGATCGATGGTAAGATGCGATGGTAAGATGCGATGGTCGATGGTAAGATGGACCATCGACCATCGCATCTTACCATCGACCATCACATCTTACCATCGACGGTAAGATGCGATGGTAACATGGCCCTAACCGGACACCGTAGATTATTGTGTAGCGATAATATTTGAGGCTACGGTTGAATAACGAAGAAATAATGAAAACTCCAAATTGTATTATATTAATATATGCCAGCAGATATAACGTCAAACTGATACTGAATTGATAAATCGAGGTGAAAATAATTTTTGTAAATTGTCTTGTGTCCCATTAAAACATTATTATCATGTACTCTTTGAAATGAGTATACACATGAATTCCATTTCCAAATTCGTAATTTCACTTAGGAATTACATACGAATAGCATAAGAAACTGTGTAACAAAGCATCAAATAGAATTTAAACGTGTGTACCCCAGAAAACGACTATATACAAACTGTCTAGCAATGCGGTGTATATTTTTCTAACCAATATATGAGTATACTCATAAATAAGTATAACAGATGTTACAGAATTAATAATAATATATAAATATACAACTGATCAACATATATCACATATTCAGGAGAACACAGTTTAAATTCAAAGTCTACACAGAATGCGCACAACGATATAAAGTTGCTGCCATTACAGCCACGTGGGACAATGCAACAACTGTCGTCTGGATCTTTTGAGTTACAGTCACGTGCTCTATGTATGATACCAGAAAACTCGTCTGCAACAGCGTGTATGAATACAAATAACGGCACTGTCCAGTTCACGTTCGATGAGACCTTGGCTTTTTCAGAAGATGAATAATAATATTACGGCACGTCGACACATAAACAGGTCATATTGTGCGCAAAAACTAATGAAAGATGACAAAATGAAGTATTAATTCAAAATTAATGTAAATATATAAAGACAAAACTAGTAAAAAAATAATGGAGCGGAAGGTAAAACACGTGTTTTATTGCACGACAGTGTCACCTGATTTTTAAAGCAATATACTGAAAGGAAAAAGAAATTTCCGCTATATATTGTATGTTCAGTATGCTACTGCTAATCAAATGATACAGGGCGACATTAGGCCTGTCCTTTCGGAAAGAAGGTTTAAGCAGCACCGAACACACCAATGGTTACTCCTTTAAAGTTTCATTATCGACAAAACGCGCATTTGGCTCAAGCAGGTGAGCAAACTTAGGATTTAAACGTTGCAATCGCTAAATAAAACATTAAACATAATACTGAAAAGGTTGGCTTGAAAAATTTATGAATTTCGTGTAACAAAGTATACTTTGATTAAATGTCTGCTACATGACAGAGTTGTCCTTTCTGTAATTAGTTGAAGCCCCTTTTTGTACACAACACGTTGAGATATATCTGGAATAGGGTGTATCTAATAGTGTAGTATAGGCAATTTTTTGATTATGCGTTTCTTTTTCCTTTCAGTATATTTTGCTTCTGATAAAGCAGCGTCTGCTTATTTTAATTTTGTTTCAGTTAGCAAAAAGCATAATAAGCAAAGCATTCTGTGTATTGTAAACGAAATGTGAAGTATTGTACTATGTTATACACTTTAATACATTATCCTTTATTTGTTGTTTGACTGACACTACACTTTTTATTAAAAAAAGCTTTGATAAATAATCAAACGATTCCGGCACATAGGCCCGTACCAGGGTTTAATGCCGTTTTTATGTTGGTAACTGCGTTTAGCACGAAATGTATATTTTGCCGAATTGGTGAATACGTTCCCAAGTAATTTGATTAATAGTATTTTTGGGCTCAGCAGATGGGATATTTTCAAGCAAATTACGAATTTCGGTTAAAAGGCTGGGGTTTAAATTTGTTACAAATTCGTTTTCCCTATTGGCATCCCATTTTGGGGCTTTTAAGGGGTCATTTTCATGGGTTTGGGCTTTAGACAGTGGTACTTGGTAATTCAAATCAAGATTCATATTTAACAAAGCATGCCCGTCTGAGAATAACGGGTCAAGATAGCATATTTCAAATTCGGAGAATAGATGTATACAGTTCGATGAGGCAATCGTATAATCTATGACTGATTTATTTCGGAATGTACAGTTTCCTAGTCCCCTGTCCTTACCGATTCTACCATTTAGAATAAATAAATTCTTATTTTTGCAAATATCAATAATAAAATTGCCAGTCGAGTTTGTTTTGTTGTCCATAGAAATACGCGTAAGCGGAATGTTATTATTTTCAAGTATGTATGTTTTATTGAAATAGTCCATGGTGTCTTGGTCAAAATTTAAAGTACTCTGCCAAGAAATCGTCAACATTTATGAAATCGGGTGACTGGCCGTTTGTGTCTCCTGTTAATATGATGTTTTTGTATTGTATACACATATTTGTAATTTCGCTTTATAGGTCAGAGAAATCTTGGTCATTCATAAATCTAGAGCTCACAGGGGGAATATATATAAAGCCTATAAACATGTCTTCATCCTGGTTAAAAAGGTGCGTGTATAATTTTACCCAAAGTATATATTCAGATTCAGAATGGAGTAGTTCTGTCTGATCATTTAGATCATTTTTAATAAATATCCCGATACCACCGGATTTTCTTAAATATTCCTGCTTTCTAGGCTTAGACAAAAAAGTATAGTTAGGTACAAATATAATATCATGCTTATCAATCTTTGTTTCACAAACGCAAAATACATCATACTTATTTATGAGTGATACAAACTCTGGATAGTTATGCCTAGTTTTTAGACCACACACATTTAATGTTCCAATGTTCAGATTTCCAGTAACGTGTTGCTGAGTGGCACTGTTGTCATGGTGCAATGGGATGAGGGGGAGAATTATCTTCTGCAGAATTGTCAATTTCGTTGGGAGTGTTCGAGTTGATTACTCGTGTTTCTGGTTGTGAATCATTACTGGCTATGTTATCTTCGTGTTCTCGTATAGATGGGGCATAGTGGTTAACACAGGAAACATAGCAAGTAGCATTTGTTGGGTACTCATGGACCTACAGGTCTTTTGTATTTTTAACAAATTATCTATTAAAGTAAGATTGAAAAAGCGACGTTAAGTATAGGATAGAGTCTATGAAGAGTAATCTATCGTAAGCCTATCGTAAGCACGCACCGCGGTCGGTCGCTCCCTCCCTCCCTTTCGGTTTCTTAATAGTGAAGATTTCTCTCCATAGACTCTATTCGGCTTAGTGATTACGATAGGTTTATCGATAGTCTCTATATAGGTCACACTCTAAACCATGATTCGGGTCAAATTATTTTGATATTCCGATCGAATGTCCAAAGTCATATTAATTTGATATTGTAGATTCGCCAATATGTCCAAAAATCAAATCAGAAAAAAATATCCCACTTAAACCAACAATTGAACTCTTGTATTATTACAATATTTAATATGAGACGAAGACCTCTATGCATATCTGTTTTAGTATGAAATTAACCGATGATAGATTTATTTTCAAATGTTTTATTTGTCAGATCACCCACCTGTCGACAACCTGCAACAGATACGTCAAATACACGGTGAAAGGAAGAATACTTATTCTCCTGCTTCGGGGACTACTTGACGCACTGCTGTCGAAGATCACGGATATTACTAAATCTAATTATTGTTTTGATCTTTTGTAAAACATCACAATGGCACGAGTAAGACGACTATATTCTGTTTTATGTATTTTTGGAATTGTAGTATTTGTGATAGTAGTCCTACATTTTCGCCAAATGACACCTTCGTCGACCATTCATTTAAAGAAATTGGATGACTACATCTCAAAGTATTTAGCAGATAAAGAATATTTTAAAGGGAATTCGGGTCAAAACACTTCGTTTGGGGATGGCATCACTGGACAACAGGCGGCACACCAAACTAGTAGCTATATCGGTTCATATGGCATGTGCTCCCATACTAACAAGAAAACACTCCGTAAACCGGCAAATTACGTTTACTTTACGGACAATTTCAAAATTGACAAGGAACCTGTAGCATCTTGGATTCATCCATCTCAACAACGCCGTTTCTGTGACGACAAGGTGACTGTTTATAACAATCGTTTTGCATTAATTAATAACGTCAAAATGTATCCAGAGAGGCGAGACGGCTTTGCAATCCAGTCTAAAGGCGGAGAAGAAATTAAGCAAGTGCTAAATCAAAAACTAGAGAAAGAGGATTACCGTTTTCAAAGTGGATTTTGGGAAATAAATTGCCATGAAGGAAGCAGCAAATCTAATACTATGGATACATTCAAGTGGTTGAAAAACCTAAAGTTGAACTCGGATGACAACAAAAGTGAGGTGTCTGTGACAGATACAGAGTATGTTAATACGTACACTATTGCCGTTGCTAGAGGTGATTATGCAAATCTTCATAATTGGGTTAGATGCATATTTAATACGTTCTTAATGATGGTTCATTTCAACATACAACCCAGTGACGTATCTGTTCTATTTCTAGATGGTCACCCACTCACAAATCTTGATAAAACATGGGACACCTTGTATGGATCTCCTGTTCGTGTTGGTCATTTGTCCAAACCTGTTGTTTATAAAAATCTTATTTTGGGGTTGCTTGAAACGGATGGACCAATCACTGATTTTAAACAAGAAAGCATTTCGTATACAGAGGAATTTCGCTCATTTGTGCTACAGCAACATACATTAAAAAACGTATCAAACCTAAATTGCAATAAACTTAAAATAACCATAATCCTCAGAAGAAACGCAGTTTATCATCCGAGAAACATCCAAGGAAATGTTGGAAGGAAAATATTCAATGAAGCGGAACTGATTGGTAGCTTGATTGAAACATTTAACGACGCATGCGTACAAGGAGTTTTAATGGAATCTTTGCCAATGGCGTTACAACTCGAGATAATCAGTCAAACGGATGTGCTGATAGGCATGCATGGAGCGGGAATGAGTCATACTATGTTTCTTCCGAAGCATGCCGCCATATTGGAACTTTTCAGTAAAGGATTTAAAAATGGTAGACCGTGGTTTGAATGTTTTCAGGCGATTGCAAGATGGCGGGGATTGAAATATGACAGTTGGGAAAACTTTGATAGTTCTTTAGACATGCCTCATGATTTCACTGTTTTACCGGTCGACGTTTTAGTTCAGAAAACGAAGCAACTTATAAAATCACTTTGTAATTAAGAATATCTGTGTGTACTTAATATACATATATTCACATACATACCGCGAGAGTTCAGTTTATATCCTAATATCCATGGACCAATAGGCTGGTCGGTTAGCACTTTCTCAATTATTTTTGAAATGGATAAATTAACGTGCTGGTAGCACGAAATCCGATACATGGGCTCGCCTTGTTCACGACCCCATCCCACGATCAAGGCTAAGGGAAGTGGCATGCCTAAAGACACAAAGAAGAAACCCATGCTAGTGACGTCGATGAAATGGTCAAATGTTTCGTCACATATTTTATTTGTCAGTTTTCTGCAAAAGTGCTATGGTGGTATAATGATCAACTGTGCACGAAGTTTACAATCAGCTTTTAGAACTATTTCATTCCCGCTAGCTTTGTTTGAAATTAGTTTTGTTTTCTTCAAGAATTAAGCTTGTGCACTTTAAATATGTTTTTGTGGTGGCGTTGTTTCAAGTCGACTGTTCATACAAGTCGACTGTGGGGGAGATAGCAACATAGCTTCTAGCAACGTGTTCTCCTTGTAAGGCGGTGTCATCTTTCCAGTTAATATGCTAACAGTAGTATCATAATCATCTTCGAATATATTTACCCAATGCTTTGAATGAGCTGTACAGCTTTTATATTCCGCTCGTCCTTTGTTAGTAGTGTCTTTTGACCCTTTAGTTTAAACTTATTTAGTTTACATCGATTGTTACGAAAGCTTTCTGAACTTATTTTAATCACTCTCGATGTCTTCCTGTGTAGAATCAGCACTAAGCAAATGCAGATAAAGTGTTTTGCTCAGGAACACAACACATATGGTCATGGCTGGGATCGAACCCACGACTTTTCGATCCTGGGCCCAACGTTCTACCACTAGAAGACAGCGCTCCACTTTGACCCTTTTGTACCCTTTGTACTACTTCAGAATTTCCTAAGTCTACCACTTGTCTAAGTGTCTATTTGTCTCAATTTGGGAATGAACTCTGAGGAAAGATAAGGATTGAAGAAATGCATCCATTAATTTTTTCAAAAAACAAAATCCATTTAGCTGCATTTCTTGTTTAAATCTGACACTGTTGTCCTGCAGTGCAATCACGCTAAAGAATTTCTTTGAGGCATCACTTATTTAAAAAACCATCATAAGAATCAACCATCTCTAATAGTACCAATATGCATAAATTGTAATGTTGGCCCATTGAGGTACAACATTGAAAAGCAAACAGTCTGAAGGCCAAACTTGGTCGTTGCGAAAACCGTGAATCGTTTGTTGGTGGCAAATACCGTGAAGCAAAGTCTCATTTCTTACTCTTCTAAACATTCGTAAACATTACTTTGAAAACATATCTATACTCCTGTGTGCTCATTTATACGTTACTATTTGAACATTTTATACTTTAATATTTCACAGGCGAGACCATTGTTTTGAATTGCAAGTGTATTCGTTAGCTAACGGTAATAATGCATATTTGTTTCTGGAAATGTTTTTCTTGATTAAATCACGGTTTGCTCAGTAGTAATGCATAGTTGTGTCTGGGCATGTTTTTCTTGATTAAATCACGGTTTGCTCAGTAGTAATGCATAGTTGTGTCTGGGCATGTTTTTCTTGATTAAATCACGGTTTGCTCAGTAGTAATGCATAGTTGTGTCTGGGCATGTTTTTCTTGATTAAATCACGGTTTGCTCAGTAGTAATGCATAGTTGTGTCTGGGCATGTTTTTCTTGATTAAATCACGGTTTGCTCAGTAGTAATGCATAGTTGTGTCTGGGCATGTTTTTCTTGATTAAATCACGGTTTGCTCAGTAGTAATGCATATTTGTTTGTAGGATTGACATTGTACTGTATAATATTGCACATATGAAACCATTGTTTGCAAGCGTATTTGTTAGTTAAGTAGTAATGCATATGTGTTTACGGGGTAACTGTTGTATATTATTGCACACACGATACTATTTTTAGATTTTCAAGTGTATTTGTTATTTAAGTAGCAATGACTATTTTATGTTAATGGGATTGAAGTTGTATTGTATATCATTGCGCACACGATATCATGTATTGTATATCATTGCACACACGATATTATGTATTGTATATCATTGCACACACGATACCATTGTTTTTGTCTCGCCTTTTCGAAGAAAAAAAGAGACATAAGTATTGCTTTTCCGGCGGCGGCGGTGGCGGCCTCAACATTCAAGTTTTGCGTTTAGGTCATTTTCTCACAAACTGTATGCACTAGACCTTTCAAACTTTGCTTATAGTTGTATCTTGGGTGGTACATCGCAACGTGACAAAGCAAATGTGGAAGTGACATTGACCCTCCAAACAAAGGGCAGATAACTTAATAATTTTTAGGTTCAACTTTTGCGTTTAGGTCATTTTCTCACAAACTGTATGCACTAGACCTTTCAAACTTTGCTTATAGTTGTATCTTGGGTAATACCTCGCAACGTGATAAAGCAAATGTGGAAGTGACCTTGACCCTCCAAGCAAAGGGCAGATAACTTAATAATTTTTAGGTTCAACTTTTGCGTTTAGGTCATTTTCTCACAAACTGTATGCACTAGACCTTTCAAACTTTGCTTATAGTTGTATCTTGGGTAGTACATCGCAACCTAACAAAGCAAATGTGGCAGTGACCTTGACCCTCCAAGCAAAGGGCAGATAACTTAATAATGTTTAGGTTCCACTATTGCGTTTAGGTCATTTTCTCACAAACTGTATGCACTAGACCTTTCAAACTTGGCTTATAGTTGTATCTTGGGTAGTACATCGCAACGTGACAAAGCAAATGTGGAAGTGACCTTGACCCTCCAAGCAAAGGGCAGATAACTTAATAATTTTTAGGTTCAACTTTTGCGTTAAGGTCACTTTTTCACAAACTGTATGCACTAGACCTTTCAAACTTTGTTTATAGTTGTATTTTGGGTGGTACATTGCAACGTGACAAAGCAAATGTGGAAGTGAACATGACCCTCCAAGCAAAGGGCTGATAACTTAATAATTTTTAGGTTTAACTTTTGCGTTTAGGTCGCTTTTTCACAAACAAAATTTTGAATAAACCACTGTTAAATAAATTATGAAAAGTTGCACAAATACACATTTAAACATGTTAAATCAATTGGTATAATTATTTTTTCAAACAATCATTTGCAAAGTATAGTTTCAAAAAATAATTTCAACCAATTTGAATTTGCCGGGAGAAGCCTATGAGGTTGTGACCCTTGCTAATACAGCTTGTAAACATTTCCCACGTGGCTGTGTTTATCAACAAGCGTGCTGCAGCAGACGGCTTACCATCAAACCAGACAATGTAAAGCATCACAATTTAAAGCGGGTTGTCAACAGACCTCCATCTCTTCAAGCACTGGGTAATATGAAACATGATAACCCAGTTGTGCTTCAACTTTTAGAAAAGTACAATTCTCTTATAGTTGATAATGTTATTATTTTCTGCTGGCTTCCAAGCCATGTAGGAATACGTGGTAATGATAGAGATGATAGAGATGATAGTGCTGCTAAAGCAGCATTAGGTTTACATATATCTAATACCAAATTACCTTATACTGATTTTAAAAGTTGTACTCATTCATATTTATTACAAGGTGAGCAATTACCAGAATGTATACCCTGTTTTGCGCCGTTAACGGTCAAACACATATTGTTGGAATGTGTAGACTTTGATCCTATACGTCAAAGGTACTACAATGTTAATACTATGACCGAGTTATATTATACTCTAGATTTTAGTCTAGTTTTAGGTTTACTGAAGGAAGTCAGACTATATAAATCATTATAATATGTTCTTATATATATTTACTACTTTATATATTCTTTGTTGATTTACATATATAGCTTATATTACTACCATATCATCTCTTACTTGTAAATAGTTTTATCTTTATATATTTTTATATTTTTAATTAATCCTTCATTTCTTCATCATTCATCAGTTTTTGCGCACAATATGACCTATTTATGTGTCGACGTGCGTAAAACACCATTCATTCATCCATTCATTCAACAGACCTCCAAAAAGGCACCAAATCTTGATTTTGTGTGGTTATAACTGTATAGGAAAAGTTTTAATGTTCATTTGTGAAATATTAATGTCAATCAGTTCAAATATAAAGTCGGCTGCTTCAGCATGTGTAGCATCAGCTATATTAGTTGACTGTCTAGACAGGCTGTGTGCAGCAGTGGTAATTTGATAGTCACCTCCTACAAATATTTACTACCCCAGCAGTAAATGTTGGTGTTTAAGTAAGAATGTATAATTGTGTATGGGCGTTAAATCATGTTACATTTACCTTATATGGCCTCGGAGTATATGATCATAAAGACGGTATACATTGTATATCCAGGTACTATAGAATGCTGTCTTGTGTTAAATTAAAACTTCTCAAAAATAAAACAAATGGCAGCTACACTATTTGATCAGATTTACTTCTCATTTGTTCACACGATTGTTTGGTTGTTATTATTTAAAACGTTATTGATTGGTTTTTAAAACAATGTTTTCACACTCGAAAATTTAAACAAAATAAACAGCCCAGGGGTTACTTGATCTGCGAAGTTGTATAACCTATGGCGGAAGAAAAGAATATTTAACTATTCGACACCTGACATACTTCATAAGTTGAAATATTTACGCCTTAATTTAAATGTACACTAGCTGTACGTGTGTTGCAACCCTAAAGGTAACAACTGCACTAAAGGTAACAAGCTGCACTAAAGGTAACACTTTTGGGACTAAAGGTAACAACCTCCACTAAAGGTAACAAAAACGTATGCACTAAAGGTAACAACGGCTGCACCAAAGGTAACACGATTTTTTATCTGCACGAAAGGTAACAACACATTATTGGTGCTTACATTGTACTTGTATTCAGAATCGAAATATGACCATAAATCTTTTCGGGAATAATAAGACGCAAAGTTAGAGTTGTAGAGTTGTAGTTATTGGTTATGTTTTACGTTCACTTGATGTTTACTGCTAGAAGAAAAAAGTAAATAATTTCAAATAAATTCACTTTTCAAGGATGTGAGGCTAATGCACACGCATAAAATGGTCTCAATGGAAAATGATTATAATACACTGTTGTTACTTGTCTCTCTTGCACATTTTGCTCATTAAACCATCTCATAAAGCATGCTATTGTTGGTACTATAGCGACTGAAAAACAACGTAAATATACAAAATGAGTGGCATGTTGTCTACTTTTATGAAAATATAGTGTAAGACAATAACATGCATTAGGGAAAATTCTCAAATAGTTAAGAGGTTTAACGTTCCATATCTAGAGCAGAGTAAGCTTGTATGTGTAGCTTTAGATTTAACAACATTCAATATAACAGTTACCGTGTTTGTGTTATGTTTGGGGTTATGTTTGGTTGAGTGCAATGCAATACAATAGAGTCTAAAGAGGTTTGAGATGATCTATTTCATGCAGCTCTATACTATATATATATATATATATATATATATATATTGATTTAAGATCCTGCATTCCGATAGATGCATTAAATGCAGCTGTTATCCCGAAATAGTATCTGATCGTTTGAGATTACTGCTGACATATACTGTCATCACTATATCATAAAAGCACCAATTTTTGTTCATATATGGCAGAATCTATTACTGAAAGCAACACCACAACTTACGTCAAGATATTATCAGAAATGTAATGGATAGCGCTCTTATAGATCATCATAAATGTATCATATGATTACATATGGTTCCTATGTTTTGCATATATAACGATCCACTGAAATATATATATTCATTCTCTAAATGAAGTATGTATGTTTGTTTGTACTCTTCTCTGAAATATTGTGTATTGTATTCCGCCCTGTTTAGGCAATAAACATGTAAATGTTATGCCGAATAAAATATTGAATTGAATTGAATTGACCCTGATTTTGCCAAGGACTGTAGTCAAAATTGTCGATTATTTAGTGCCGTACGGCTAATCTACGCAAAAGGGGTCGATAATTGCCGATAATTAACGCCTACTGTCGGTCTTCAAACGAGAAATTAAAGTAAAAACCAGAGAATTTCAAACTTTATGTATAGACAAATAATTGCGGTATCAAATTACTGGGTACGATTGAGTCATATGCCAAATATTTGTTTCAATAAACGAATATTCAATTATTGTTTTAATAGTAAAGGTTCTGTAATGTATCATATGATTACATATGGTTCCTATGTTTTGCATATATAACGACCCTGATTTTGCCAAGGACTGTAGTAAAAATTGTCGATTATTTAGTGCCGTACGGCTTATCTACGCAAAAGGGGTCGATAATTGCCGATAATTAACGCCTACTGTCGGTCTTCAAACGAGAAATTAAAGTAAAAACCAGAGAATTTCAAACTTTATGTATAGACAAATAATTGCGGTATCAAATTACTGGGTACGATTGAGTCATATGCCAAATATGTGTTTCAATAAACGAATATTCAATTATTGTTTTAATAGTAAAGGTTCTAGATGTAAAAATTGGTGTTACAAAGTTTTAAATAATTTTTCAAAAATTGAGTTTAATAACGTTCCGAGTGTAATTAACCCTATTGTTAAACGTAAATTTTTAGATGATGTTAAGAGTGCATCTTTAAATCAGTTTATAATAAACTGGAATGTAAATATTAACTCGGAACGTGGTAGTAGTAATATTGGTGGCAATAAAGTACGTACTTATAAGTTATTTAAAACTACATTTGAAACAGAAAGGTACCGTAAACTAATACTACCAAGAAATCATAGGTCGGCTTATTCTGGATTCCGATGTGGCGTAGCACCAATTAGACTAGAGACTGGAAGATATGAAAGACTTCAGATTAGTGAAAGAGTTTGTCCATTTTGTAATGTTCAGGTGGAAGATGAGTTACATGTTATGATAACCTGTCCTTTATATAATGATATCAGAGCTAATTTATATGATAAAGCAATAAGCCTAAATCTCAATTTCAATAACTCTACAGATGAACAAAAATTAGTTTATTTATTCACAAATGCAGACTTAATTCGTGTATGTGCCAAATCCTGCTATTTAATTCTTCTACGTCGATCTAGCTTTTTGTATCGCTAGTATTTTTTCCTTCTTAAATATGCAAAACAATGTCAATTTTATATATGTAAATAATGTCAATTGTTTTTATCATATCGTGATTCTGTTTTATTTTCTTCTATGAAAATGATGCTAATCAGTTCCTTTTTGATCTGATCAAAGGGGATAAATGATTTTTTAATTTTGTTTTAACTAATGCGCAATAGTGCTTTGTTTATTTTGTCAAATCTTACAATACTCATTCTTAGTACATATTTTATAGATAGATTAGCATCATTTACATAGTCTTAATGTGTAATATATATGCTAATATCGTTTGATGTTATTAGCTACTTTGAAAATATGTTGATGGTTTTATAACTATAGTCTCTTATAATTCTAATTAGAATGGCATGGCTATCGTATAATGTTTACGATGTTTTATTTATGTTTGTATTTATTGTAAACCATGATGAGACTTTAATAAAGAAATATATATAATAATCATATAGTCTTAAATTACTCAAATATTGCCCAAATGATTATGATGATGATGAATTTTAGAAATCGTTACCAAGTGAAGAACATCCAGTCATATTTTCAACAAAAATGTCCAAATCCATACAAGTTGAACATGTTGCCCCCTGTCCCCTACCCCCTCCCCCACCGCGCCTCTCCCACTACCATCCACTCGAAACTTTTTTTTTTACATATTTCTGTGTTTTGTTTTAGTCAATTCTTACACACATCTTCCTACACATATATGTTGCCTCCTGCCCCCACCCCCTCCCCTACCCCCTCCCCCACCCCGCCTCTCCCCCTACCACCCACTCGAAACTCATTTTTTTTTTTACATATTTCTGTGTTTTGTTTTAGTCAATTCTTACACACATCTTCCTACACATATATGTTGCCTCTTATACGTAATAAATATACTGAAACAACTCTAAATGTATTGAAACAACTCTTCGACCGGAAATCTCGTTTAATTTGGGCTCTTTGCGCGAATATTACTGTCAAATGATGGTGCGTGTGACGTCACATCGCGTTTCCCCTTGATGAGAACAGACCTTGCAAAAAATCGCTTAAAAAAAATCGCCCACACCCATACATAATGAGATTTTCGTAGCCGTTTATCGGTTTACATTTTTAAAGAACAGTGAGTCCAGACGCTTGCTTGCGCTCGCAGTCAGCATGATTGTGTCTGGATGATAGAGACTAAACAGTTAGTGTTTTTTTTTCGGAGTTAATAATATTTAGTGATTATGAATATTCTTTCACTGAGAAATTCACCGATAGAAATGTTATAAACAGTATGCTTCTATAAAGGGCAATAAATACAATATAGGGCAAGTATATGCAGTGTTAAATGGTGAACGGCATTTACACAGTTATTGTTGGTGAAATATTGATGTATTAAAAAACAAACAAACAAACAAACAAACTATATATTTTGCTTCGTTATCACTCTAGCTCTTTCTTTTCTTCATCTAGCTTTTAGCATCTTTAGCAGGATGTTAATATAAATAAAAGCTCGCATGAGTGAAACTAGAAATACCAGAATAGAAACAGAAGAGTATTGTCCCTTACATTATTACAAAATGCTATATGTTGCCTTGTTGGCGCTCAAGAACCTGCATTTTTCATCTAATCTTTACCAAACTAATAAGATTGTTTGTATCAATGAAAGCTCAGAAAAGTTCAACAACCAGCTGTTTCGATATCGGATTATTAACAATATACAGTTATGGTCCTTGGTTTATCATTACGTGGTCACGCCTTAATTCCATTAAGCGATGGAAAAGCTTATAATAGCAGGATTGTATAAAGGATACTTCGACAATAAAACACGTTTAAAAACGATTTTTACTGAAAAAATGTGATAACCTTTTAAAATTACCTATTAAAATGTTTTAATTTTACTATATGAAAAGTTTTTAAGCCGAAATTAAGGTTTTATTTCATTCACCAGCCAACCCCGTTTTCGCTTCTTGGAGAAGGGGTTGGATGGGGTATGAAAGTTAATACTCGGAACACGTAATGTTAAACAATGCTATACTTCCCTTTTCATCTGATTTTTACCAAACTTATTCAAGTGTGTTTACATCTATAAAACCTTCAACATATTTAATAACCAGGCCAAGTTGAGCAGAAAATGCAAAAGAAGAGTTGTGGCCCTTGATTCAATTAAACGTTTATTTTTGCTATGTTAGTACTAGAAGTGGTAACGCGGCGGATTTGTAACCGGAGGACCCGGATTCAATCCTCCGCGGTGCCACTGAGTTTCGTAGGTGTGTTCTTGGGGGCAAGACACTTGCCCTTAGCCTCATCCGTCGGATGGGAACGTAAAGCGGGCGGTCCCGTGTATCGGTCTTTACTCCGAGCACGTTAAAGAGCCATAGGAATCTTCTCGATTGAGTTAAAAATGCTTTATTTTGCCTCGTTAAGACGATAGGGCCTTCATCTTTCACCTCATCTTTACCTAACTTTACCAGATTGTTACTATTAAAGCTCGGATAAGTTCGAGAACCAGCCAGATCGGACCAGTTAAAACGGAGTCATGGCCCTTGATTTAGTTAAAATGCTATATTTTGCCTCGTTAAGACGGGCCTTCATGACAATAGGGCCTTCATTTTTCATCTACTCTTTACCAAACTTTAACAGATTGTTAATGTCAATGATAGCTCGGGGGGCAAGTTTGAAAAATCAACCAGATCGGACCAGTAGTGGCGGAGATATGGTCCTTGATTTAGTTAAAAATGCTATATTTTGCCTCGTTAAGATGATGGGGCCTTCTTTTTTATCCTATCTTTACTAATCTTTACCAGATTGATAATGTTAGTAAAAACTCGGACAAGTTCGAAAACAAGCCATATCGGACTAATAACAATGGAGTTATAGCCCTTGATTTCGTTAAATATGCTATATGTTGCCTTGTTAAGGCAATAGGGCCTTCATTTTTCATCTGATCTTTACCAAACTGTACCAGATGTTTTTACTTTGTTTTTCCTTCATTATTTTTATATGTTTTTAATTTTTTAATTTTTTTTTATATTTTTTTTTTATTTTTTTTTTTTTTTTATTATCTCTACTGGTCAACTTCTAAAACCAGCCAGATCGGAGCAGTAATGGCGGAGTTATGGCTCTTGATTTAGTAAAAAATGCTATATTTTGCCTCTTTAAGACGATAGTCACTCGCTTCATTGATGTTATAAGAGCCATATTAGCCAGTAGAGCGTCCACAGGCCCTCTTGGGCCTCTTGTTTAACTTACACACACATTCTATTTGTTTTATATATAGTAAACAAGAGGTAAATGAGGTGTAGTACTTATGGCGAGCAAAATAATTGCTGTTCGCGTTAAAGAGTACGACAAAATCATTTTACATTGGTATGTTATACAAATTAATTCGCAAAAAATGTTCTCTTCACTCTTTGAAAATAGCATAGATGCAAGTGAAATATCCATGCCTGGGCTAGCTTTAAACATCCAATTGATCTGAAATCTACAACTTGTTCAAAATGCCGAATTATGACAGTATTGAAGTGGGGTGGGGCTAGCTAGTGAAGGACACTCTTGAGTGTTTTAACTCGAGCCGAGTTTCTTTCGAATTAAAGCCAACACAAGATATTCCTAGTAATAAAAATGCATTCACAGAACTTTTCTATATGAATGTTTTCTAGTCAATTCTGTTATTGTTATAACAATCCTTTATTAAACTTAGTTGTATGAGAAGGTTGTGTTTATACTCATTTATTGAACTCGCAACCTTAGCATGTTAGGTTTGATTTCAGGTTTTATGTGCTTTGTTTAAATGAATTAAGCTATAAATCCAAATTTGATTGCATTCATCCAATGATTTGATCTCACTTGCCAGAATCTTATGTTTATGCATTATGAAATCCATATAAACATTCCAAGTACTAGAAGTTAATACTAGTATGTGTATTATTTTTGACAAAATTATTCGATGTTTATATGCTTGTTTTCTAGTCAATTATTTTATTGTTTTAACTATCCTTTATTAAACTTAAGTTTTATGAGACATCTTCATAGTTTAAATAAAGGTTTTAAATGTTTTACATCATGTTTTGTGACCATTTTTGCTGTATTAATGTTTTGTTTTTTCGAACAGAGTTTGTGTGTATTTATATGACGAGAAACATTTGTTTAAGTCATAAATAAAGAATATGTTCTGTTCTGTTCTGTGTTTTTTTGAATAGGTAGCTAGGTTTCACGAAATAGAGTTGACGCTAAACAAAAAAATAAAACGGCTTGGCCTTACAATTCGCCATCGCGTGTTATACATACACTATACATAACAGCTATCCTATTTATTTCTTTTTAAATCTGTTCCGAACTCAATCTCATTATAATAGACTACAATAGATCTTTACAAATGGATCTCATGGACATATTTAACTCGATAATAGGAACTCGATTCGAATTTCGTGTCGTATATCATATTCATATATATATATATAAGATTAACAGTCCATTGTGAAAGTGGTTGAATGTTGTCATTATGTGTATGCGTTGAGTTGTGATTCTGCCAGGCTGGCAGTTGTTTGATCTTGCAGTTGTTTTATCTGAATTGAATTGAATTGAATATTGTTTAACGGCTCATCAACACAGTATAGGTTATTCAGAGCCGCCCCAGAGAGAGGGGAAGGATACATAGGAATCCGAGAACCTGCCCTACTCTTATTATCGAATATATTCCTATGGTTCTCTAACGTGCTCGGAGGATAGACCGATACACGGGACCGCCCGGTTTACGTCCTCATCCGACGGAAGAGGCTAAGGGAAAGTGTCTTGCATAAGAACACACCGACGGATTGTTTTATCTGAATCACCGTGTTGCATCGATGCTATTGTAGTATCGCGTAGTTGTGATGCGTCTATTCTTTTATAGTATCGCGCAGTTGTGATGCGTCTATTCTATTGTTGTATCGCGTAGTTGTTATGCGTCTATTCTAATGTAGTATCGCGAAGTTGTGATGCCTCTATTCTACTGTAGTATCGCGTACTTGCTACATGTGCTATGCATCGATTCTATTGTTTTATCGCGGTTGTTTGGCTGATGCTCTACATGTAGTTTTTTGCGGAGGCGATGCCGTTTTAAGGTACAGATCAGCTCTGACCCTTTACATCCGCGACGTGACGCCCCTTTCATCTCCTTCTGGTAGAGACACATTCGCGGAGGATTTTAGGTAGGTTTCCTCCTGAACCCTCCTCTAGATGCATATTATAACCTTGTCCGTAGTGTATTCCACATGCAACTATATTGTATGCATGCCTTGACGTTAAACCTGCCTTCTGCATATACATGTATGTAGTAAGACAGTTAATGTTTTTTCCCAGTTTGTTTGAATGGTGTTTTACGCCATTATTAAGCACATTTTAGGCCACATATGACGGTCGATTCTTTTTTGTGGTCGAGGCAGACCACTCCATTTCCCCTTTTTCATAGGTAGAACCAGCACTGTATTCCTCATGCCATCCGAAAGAATCCACACTTTCTCACTTACAAATCGAGCTTCCAGTGGGATTCGAACCCGCAGCGATGAGAAGCGAGAATGTTTACAACGCAGCGTCGTTAACCCTTCGACCACGGAGACATTTTTTTTAATCATTGATGCAATATACTCGCCAATTAGCAATAATAAAAAGAGCCTGTTAATACTTGCCAATAATAATTTGAAATATTTAAGTTATATATGAAAACTATCTGGAAGTTTGGTGTGTGTACATTTGAGAAAAAAAACACGTTGTGACACGATATTGCACATTGAGGCGTTGATCATTCGACTACGAATTAGTGTTGTAGCAAACACAATGCAAATACATGTTATCTAAAGTCTTATCTAAACTTTAACGTGTGTGTCAAAACGGTATTTATGTAAGGCATGCAATAAATGGAACACAATAATAGCAGACGGTAAGTGTTTTATTGATTGACTGTAATGTATAATTTAATAATGACAGAGAAATAGTTTACACATGTTTAGGTTTTATGTCGTTAAACGTGTAGACTAACTATTTATTATACCTTTTTCAGGTGGTTTATATAAATAAAAGAATTACTTGAACATTTCAAGACATTTTTAAAAGAGGATATGATTGCGGGTTATATTTTATACGTCACGTGTGAATTAAACGGGTGATAAAGCACCAATCTGCACACCGATGCCATTTTTAAGGGGACAATCCGAGTAATTATATCGAGCATAAATATATCAGTTTTAATTTAGATCTGCATGTATATACTATTGATGAAGTCAATTTTTCTCCGTTATTCTGCCTCAGTTTTAAATATATAATTAGTTCAACATAATTAACAATTGTAGTAATGCCGTGTAAACAATTAACTTTGAACTATTCAAAATTATTAATTGCAACATTGCAACTTATACAGAACAAGAAAAGTATAACGCATGCGTTATATGTAGACGTTTTTTTAATAATGGGTTAGTTTGTGGAGGCTTTGTTCAAGTCACGTACCTGTAATCGTCGATATGGAGATGACAGGAAGGTAAAGTGAAGAATTAAAAGATACTTTATGAATACAGATAAGTTTTTATTTGGTCTTAGGTATACATTATTATACATGTTAAAGGGAACATATTCAAGTATTTTCAATTAAACGATTTACACCTGAGCTATTACAAAGGGAATTTCAGTGACCATGCTACAATATAATATAAAAGTCATATTTACTTAAATTTTGCAACTGATTATCATATGGGCCCTATTTATGTTTATGTTTTATTTGTATTCAGGCTCAAAACAACTTCGGAGTTGAGTTAAGGCAATCAACTTTGAATTTTAAATGAATTACGTGATATTATAGAAAATATTTAATTATTTTACTTCTTTACATCATTATAATACTCAAATATAAATGGGTGCCGAAACGTCTAGGGTAAAATTAAAATAGATGCCGAAATGGTTGGATGCCGAAACGTCTAGGTGCCGATTCGTCTAGGTGTCGAAATGGTTTGGTGCCGAAGCGTCCTGCATCGATCTTGATCACACAGACGCAAAAACTTGAGAATTGTCTACATTTATTAATAAGCATTTTTCATGTACTGATCACTGGGACCCTGCTTTAATTAGACTAATATACTATAATATACACAATAGTTTTCGTATAGATTAACGTCACTCCGCGAGTTTAAAAGAATAAAAAATGCACTGTGTCCCTTTAATTTTTGCGTTATTTATTTATAAATGTCCAACTAAATTAATGAAACTGTAACTCGGCTACTTATTTATTTTTTCACAGACATATTAATTTGTTATTAGGTCTGTGATTTTTAGCTCTACTGGCCAAGGGACAGCAGAGCTTATGGGATGGCGAGTTGTCCGTCGTCCGTCGTCCGTCCGTTAACTTTTACAACGTTAAGACAATAGGGGCCTTCAATTTTTATCTGATCTTTACCAAACTTTACCAGATTGTTAATATCAATGAAAGCTTGGACAAGTTGAAAAACCAGCCAGTTCGGACCAGTAACAGCGGCGTTATGGCCCTTGATTTTCCAAATATGCTATATTTTGGCCTCATTAGGACGAAAGAGTCTTCCTTTGGACGGATTTCAGTGAAACTTTTCAGGGATGATCAGTACCAAGCCTAGTTGTACATATCGTCACCGTGTTCCGGTTGAATGATTTTGGTGAAATGTTCCTTTAAAGGTTTTAATACACAAACATTGTCCTGACTAGTTCTCCTGAACCCTTGGCCGGATTTAAACGAAACTTTTTAGGGAAGATCAGTTCCAGGTCTAGTTGTGCAAATCATCGCCGTGTTCTGGTTGAATGATTTTTGACAGAGGTATGGCCCTTTAAAGGTTTTAATACACAAACTTTGTCTGGACTAGTTCTCCTGAACCCCTCTCCAGATTTCAACGAAATTTTACAGGGATGATCAGCACCAAGCCTAGTTGTACATATCATCGTCGCGTTCCGGTTTACAGATTTTTGGCAGAGTTATGGCCCTTTAAACGTTTTTGATACAAATCATTTTCCGGGCTAATTCCCCAGAACCCCTGGCTGGATTTCAAACTTGACAAGGATGATCAGTATCAAGCCTAGTTGTGCATTTCATCGCCATATTCCGGTTGAATGATTTTTGGCATAGTTATGGCCGTTTAAAGGTTTAAATAGACAAAAGTTGTCCAGATTAGTCTCTTCTCCGAACTCCTTGCCGGATTTCAACGAATCTTGGTGGGGATGATCAGTATCAAGCCTAGTTGCACCTGTCATTGCCGTGTTCTGGTTGAATGAATTTTGGCAAAGTTATGACTCCTTACATGTTTTGATACACTAACTGATAGACTAGTTCTCCTGAACCTCTGGCTGGATTACAGCAAAATTTGGAAGGGATGATCAGTACCAAGCCTAGTTGCGTATATCATCGCCATGTTCCGGTTGATTGATATTATAATAAACTTTATGTTTAGCCAGTAGAGCGTCCACAGGCCCTCTTGGGCCTCTTGTTTACACTTGGACTCTAATGGTCTCTACTGTCATGTGATAAAACATATCTTTAAAAACTCGTTCCCATTCTATATAAGCATTAAGTTTGTACAGCATTAGCTACATTGGCTGCAGAGTGTATGTGATTATCGTGTTGAAATTGAAACAATAATGTTTCAAATATGAATTTGAAAAGGAAAACCAAGAGAGCATTGAAAGCATTTTTCAAAACAATGCCGTGGCATTTTGCAAAACAATGCCGTTCCGTATGCCTCACACCTAATCTTCACCAAAACAACGCCCCGCATGCCTAATCCGATTGATGAAACAACGACAGCAGACAGACAAAATACGCCAAAATATCAAAATGAAGTCAAGAATTTCGGAATGTGTACATTTCCAGAAAGTACACATCTATAATTATAGTGTTCATCCTCTTCAACTCCATCATCACAGACACATTTGGAATTGAAATTGTATAAGATATAAATCCTAGCAGGCTTACACATATCAAAGAATACTAAATAGATGTACCCAAAATAGGCGTGTGAGCGATGTTTGAAAACAAAATAGGCGTGTGAGCGATGTTTGAAAACAAAATAGGCGTATAGGCGTGTGAGCGATGTTTGAAAACAAAATAGGCGTGTGAGCGATGTTTGAAAACAAGTTTTACACAAATGTTATTGTTTTATTCATCTCATTGTTTAAAAACAACATGTTTTCCAATTTAACAAGAGGCCCAAGAGGGCCTGTGGACGCTCTACTGGCTAAAACAGCTCTTATAGATTTAGATAGATATAGCTAGATATAGCTCTCTTCTCCTATAGATTTAACAAAGGAAATACAATATAGCATTTTTCAACAAATCAAGGGCCATAACTCTGTTATTACTAACAAGATCTAGCTGGTTTTCGAAATTGTCCAATATTTCATTGATATACCGCGCTTTGCACAACTAGACATCATACTGAGGCTTCCTGCCAAATTTCGTAGAAATCCAACAAGCCGTTTAAGAGGAGTAGGCCGACAAGAAATTTAAAATAAAAATTTCAAAGGGCTATAACTCCGTCAAAAAACAGCGAACTGGAACAAAAGCGTGATATGCACAACTAGACATCTTACCGATTTTCCTGCCAAGTTTCGTCGAAATTCAACAAGGCATTTAGGATGAGTAGCGCCGACAAGACATTTTTAAGTAAGTGTCAAGTAATTAAAAAGATAATGAAAATTGTTTTTAAAAGAAACAATAAACAATAGGTCAATGACCTTGAAGCTCTACTGATTGATTTTTATTTCAGGAAGTAGTCGCTACAGACTTGTTTTATTTTTAGCCGTGGCGGCCATCTTGAATTTCCGGCCGACCTGAAATTTTGCTAGGATCAATTAGACATCAAGAGCAACATTCCTGTGAAGTTTCATAAAAATCCGTCAAGTAGTTTCAGAGGAGTAGTCGCTACAAGTTTTCATTATATAACTCTATGTAAACAAAGATGGCCACTGGCAGCCATGTTTAACGTCGAATCAAAATAATGTTTGACTCTGATAACCATCATGTCATGCTGATCATTTTACAAAAAGTCCCATATCAATATCACTTATAGTTTTCAAGACGTAGTCGCTACAAACTTCTTTTTTAAAAATCTATTTTTAGCTGTGGCGGCCATCTTGGAATTTCTGGCGGATCTGAAATTTTGCTAGGATCAATTAGACATTAAGAGCAACATTCCTGTAAAGTTTCATGAAAAACCGCCAAGTAGTTTCAAAGGAGTTGTCGCTACAAGTTTTTACTATATAACTCTATGTAAACAAAGATGGCCGCTGGCAGCAATTTTTAACGTTGGGGCGGGGACAAATTTGACCCCAGGGTGACCATTCGAACAAACTTAGTAGAGGACCATAAGCTGATGCTACATGTAATACATGTGAGCTCTGTGCCTTGTGGTTTCAGAGAAGAAGAGTTTTAAAGTTTTTTCCTATATGTCTATATGAAAAACATGCAAAACCTCAATATACAAACTTTGGACCCCCCGGGGCACGGCCATTTTTAACTCCGGGGACTTTATTTGAACAAACCTGATAGTCTAGGCGTTGGCAATCATTTTAAAAGAAAAACTGTTGAAATCTGTCCAGCGGTCCTGGAGAAGAAGATTTTTTAAGGTTTCGACTATATATGGTAATGGCAGCCATCTTGGATGTAGCGCTGACCTAATTTTAACAAATCTAAAAAGCATTTATCTAAGCATCATCCATGTGAAGTTTGGTTAAAATTAGCCAAGCGGTTTCTGAGGAGAATGTGAACAAACTTGGTAAAGGACCATAAGCTTATAGCAAATGCAAAATATTAAACCTCTGGCTCTTGCAGTTCCAGAGAAGAAGATTTTTTCAGTTTTTTCCTATACAAGCATTAATGTAAAACTGTGACCCCCGGGGCGGGGCCAGATGTGACCCCAGAGTCATCATTTGAACAAAATTGGTAAAAGACCATACGCTTACAGTAACAGCAAGATATTAAACCTCTGGCTCTTGCAGTTTCAGAGAAAACGATTTTTTAAGTTTTTCCCTATACATGTCTATGTAAAACATGTGACCCTTGGGGCGGGGCCAAATGTGACCCCAGGGTCACCATTTGAACAAACTTGGTAAAGGACCATAAGCTTATAATAAATGTAAAATATCAAACCTCTGGCTCTTGCTGTTTCCGAGAAGAAGATTTAAAAAAACAGAACCTATATAATTCTATGTAAAACTGTGACCCCGTGGGCGGGGACAAATTAGACCCCGGGGTCACCATTTGAACAAACTTAGTAGAGGACCATAACGTGATGCTACATGTAATACATGACAGCTCTGTGCCATGTGGTTCCAGAGAAGTAAATTGTTTTCAGTTTTTCCCTATACAAGCCTGTAAATTGTGACCCCCGGGGCGGGGCCAAATGTGACCCCTGGGTCACCATTTGAACAAACTTGGTAGAGGATCAAAAGCTTATAGCAAATGCAAAATATTAAACCTCTGGCTCTTGCAGTTTCAGAGAAGAAGATTTTTTAAGTTTTTCCCTATACATGTCTATGTAAAACATGTGACCCTTGGGGCGGGGCCAAATGTGACCCGAGGGTCACCATTTGAACAAACTTGGTAAAGGACCATAAGCTTATAGTAAATGCAAAATATCAAACCTCTGGCTGTTGTAGTTTCCGAGAAGAAGAAATTAAAAAAAAAAATCCTATATAAGTCTATGTAAAACTGTGACCCCCGGGGCGCGGACAAATTTGATCCCAGGGTCACCATTCGAACAAACTTGGTAGAGGATCATAAGCTTATAGCAAATGCAAAATATCAATCCTCTGGCTGTTGTAGATTCCGAGAAGAAGATTTTTTAAAAAAAAAATCTTATATAAGTCTATGTAAAACTGTGACCCCCGGGGCGGGGACAAATTTGCCCCCAGGGTCACCATTTGAACAAACTTAGTAGAGGACCATAAGCTGATGCTACATGTAATACATGAGAGCTCTGTGCCTTGTGGTTTCAGAGAAGAAGATTTTTATTTTTTTTTCCTATATGTCTATATGAAAAACATGCAAAACCTTAATCTACAAACTTTGGACCCCCGGGGCACGGCCATTGTTGACCCCGGGGACTTTATTTGAACAAACTTGATAGTCTAGGCATTGGCGATCATTTTAAAAGAAAAACTGCTGAAATCTGTCCAGCGGTCCTGGAGAAGAAGATTTTTTAAGGTTTCGATTATATATGGTAATGGCAGCCATCTTGGATGTAGCGCTGACCTAATTTTAAAAAATCTAAAAAGCATTCATCTAAGCTATTTGCGATTTAGAATTTGCTATATGCAAATAGGAAATATGGTTGGTCGGTACCATCTGAGATGGCAAATTCTCACAACTATTTTTGAAATCATTGGTGCCTATATATATCACTTCAACGTGACAGCATTGGGTGATTCCCAGCTTATTTCATGTTTTTGGGCCAAATATGTCAAAATTAAACAAAAGGTACTGAAAACTGGAATATGTTTTTTAAAACATCAGTGGATTCATTTCAATAGTAAACTTTGATTTGGATGATGCTAGAGTTGCCTCAGTATTTCAATGGCTATCTTGTCCAGTTTTGTGTGATTCTAGCAAATTGTTTTCTATATCAGACTTTGTCATCTTCCCCGTTTGCTAAATTTAGTACCATGATCCCCTTTGAATATATTTCTCAGTTGTTTTCTGTGAGCCCGTTTACAGCTTTTATATGCCTCTTGTATTTTGAAGTGTTTTGTCGTTAATTGAAGGTATTTGTTCTGGACACCATCGTTTCTAAAATTCGAATAGGTGATTATGAACTCCTTCTTGAGATAATATTAATAACGGCAAAAGCACCGGGTTTAATACTGAATCCGTTTGTGCCTCCGGCAGTCTAGGTGTCTTTATATAGAGTTTCCTCTACAACTTGGTCTACTATCGTCACCGCGTGCACGTCGCTGCGTGGGCACTGATGACACTCATGATGTTTGTATAGGGGACGCCTTGCCAGCCCTATACGCCATTACTGGTATTACCTTATTCGCGTAGGGTGGTCAATACTGGTATTACTGAACCTGCATTCAGTTTGCGGTTTAGTATCTTGAGTGTCATTTGGCCGAGAATGAGGATGTTTCCTGCGTCCCGACACAGCACACATCATCTGATGGCTACACCGAAGTTGGAAGTTTGAAGTCAGACGTCCGGAGCCGATAGCTACACCACCACAGCGGATCGACGCCGAGGATAGAAGACTGAAAACCGAAGACGGAATTTGGCCATCGGGTGGTGTGTGCGGCGCAGGGGTCATACTGTGATGGGTGTGGCCCCAAATTGGGCTACCTAAACTACACCAGCCTAGTAGTTCGTTGACCATATTGAGGATGTCGTCCAACACTGGACACCGTGGCAAAGTTAATACTCGGACCGCGTAATGGGCATTTCAACATGTTTTTAGAAACCATGTAACACGTATCGATCTACCACATTTACTAGTTATACTTTTTTATTACTTGTTTATGGCAAGAGAAAATACAATTTTAACAAAAAAACAATGAAAATATGATTTTTGTTCTCGAACAAACAAATGGCCTTTATGTTTTAATTAATATTCAATATATTTTGTTTTTATATTTTAAACGTACTGGTTCCGACCTTTATTTTATTGCTACAAAGTTATACCATACATGTTATATTGCTATTGGTATAATCATTGTATTTGCTTATCAAAGTCTTGAAGTATAACTGATAGCAATACAATTAAATTGTTTGAGTTTTATTGTCGGAATAGTGAAATAAATGTACTTATTTTTATTCAAATGCATACCAATATCTTTATTCACATGTACATAAACATTTAAAATATTTTCCCCTAATTATCTTGTATAAAGGTGTGTCCTTTGTTCCAGTTCTACCATATGCATATTTTGATCATTTGTTTAAGAACCCAGACGACATGTTTTTAACAGAATCGGTGTAAAACCATGTTTATTGCACTAATGCACACTAGCTGTTGATAGCGTTGTATTTAATTATTCACGGTATCAGAGGATAATTACCTCTTAAGCGAACTTATTTTATTCTGACAAATAACAGTATTGGTAGCTGCCCCAGTATCAACTTTATCGTTTAAAGTGGGTACATCAGGCTTTGTTTTGGGGTCTCGAGGTCCGACTTACAATTTACATTTAATGATATGTTGTATTCTAACGTCCTTAACGAATGAGCCTAAAAATTACCCCTGATTTACAAGAACATTCATTTTGCATAGTAATATTTGCTATCGTAGGTTACACACCATGGTTAATATTAAAATATTGCGCCCGATTCCATTAAAACTATATGGTACATTATTTATTTATTTTTCATTTCTTTCTTGTGAAATTTCATATGGGTGCATTTGAACCGTAATCTAAAATTACTGAACAATACATTTTGTTCGAAATTTTTGATATGGTGTTTTCATTCCGGTGCATGCGCAACACGATTTCTTCAGTAAAATCATCGATGTTTATGCAACATCAATTGTGAAATTTGAATTTGCTACTACGGGGCGTATTATCCTATTAGTAAAATTACGCTGATGGGGTGATTGTCGTAGCCCACTTGTAGACTCATGGTACATCTATTTACTTATATAATTATTGCGTTATATATCAAACTGGTATCAAATATTTGCTAATACTTAACCCTATGTACGTTTCCTGTGGTCGCTCCGGTCGACATTAAAACAAATATGAGAGACTTACGTATACACATTTATACAAATGTACCTTTAGTACGCAAGTGAGGACTCGGGTACGAAAACGGCCAATTCTGATGTATTGACACTCTATATTTTGGAGTCAAGTTTCGGGTTGTATTGCTCGCGTTTCATATTTACCTCTTCATAAATAGATGACCAATGACATGACATTATATAAAACAGTCAATTTGACAGAAAATGTAATATAAGAAGCATATGTATTATTTAAATACGTTGTCAGTGATTTTTTGAAACCTCTATTGATCAGGCATGATTGTAAAGGCTAACTGTCTATTTCATATAATCTTCCCTTGCAGAAAGTACAATAACACGTACATATATAATAAACAATTGAATATAAGAAGCCTATGTATTATTTAAATACCCATCCAACCCCTTCTCCAATGGCTGGGGTATGAAATCAAACCTTAATTTAGGCTTAAAAGCTTGCATTTTGTAAAATAAAAATAAAAAGAAGGTAATTTTAAACAGGTTATCGCATTTTCTTCAATAAAACAGGTTTTTAAACTTGTTTTGTCGTCGCTTAATGGAATTAAAACGGGACCAGGTAATGCGTCTATTAAAGTTAGATACCTATTTCAAATGTTGAATGTTTTTACCTAAAATATTTTAAAATAATAAAGCAATGGCTACGAAATGTATACACAAATGTAGGCAGATACATTTAACATGTTTTTGGTATAATATTATACTTTGAAATGCATCCGCTGCTTTTTAGAGGCTATACTTGGGTTCATCCTTTGCAGAAGCTTGGAGACCGCTTCTACTCAGTGTGACATGATTGTCTGACACTGGGGGAAAGATGCGCCTGCAGGAGTTGATATGTCGCTGGTAGCTTTATTTGTGAAAACTGACTGGTACGAACGGTTGAGTATTTCAGCTTTGTCTTTGACATCAGCATGGAGTCGTTCATTTTCTTTAAGCACTGCTACTCAACTAGGGACGTACTGTAAGACCAGAATCGTTTTTGTTTGTTTGGTCATTCTCCTTGGCCTGCAGGGTCGCCCACATCCATTATGGCTTCGATGAACTTCCAGTAGGAATGCCTGTCTGCTTTCTGAAGATTATTCTTTTTTCCTTGTACAGCCTCATGTCTTTGGCATTTTTGGATTTCTTTTGACTTTTGATGAGTTTGTTCCTTTTGCATATGAGTGCCCTAACTGTGCCCTAACTTTAATGTTGATTCAATGTTTGAGGAGTGTTTTGTGTGTGATTGTAATATATATTTTCTATTGATTAAACTAAGAATATTTCTAGAAGGGGGAAATTGGGATGTTTAAATGTCTCTCTGCAAAGACGTTTGTTTGAATGGTGATTTACGTCATTTTTAATACACATTTTAGGCCATATATGATGATCGATATTGTTTGTGGTAGAGACAAACCATTCCATTTTCCCTAGGTAGAACCAGTACTGAAAATCTCTCGCTATCTGTAAGAATCTACACTTTCTCACTTACAGATTGAGCTCCGAGTGGGATTCGAACCGGCAGTTGTGAGAGGCTAGAAGGCTTACAACGCAACGTCGTAAACATCACGATCACGGAGACGCTCGGTACAAGGAAGAATAGGTGAGAACATAGTGTAAAATTACCAAAACTGGAGAGGGTGGCTCGGATAACTGGAGTGTTCAGATATATGTATAGTTGGAACACATATCTATTGTCACTTCCGAAATTGGAGTTATTGTTACACTACAAAACCGTTTATCAAAACTATATCAAGGTGTTCAGATCATATAACAAAGTATAAATGCCGATTAAAAGTATAGATTTATTACGGGTTCTTAAAATACCCGTTATTGAATATAACTTTTTATTCGAGGTTCCAGTTATGGGGTTTGGCCAGACTGGTTAAAGTCATTTATGTTTTGTCTATAGAGTTTGGATTCTCAAAATATGTATATTATATATACACCTCGTCGTCAGTAGGTTTAGAAACGGTGTACATCTGTTGTATAACGTGACTGATGTTGGCGGGATAGCTACTTTAGAAATCAGCTTTCAAGAAGACAGCAGAAACAGTTGCACATAGTCAATAAGACCACATAGCATATTCAGCTTGGACATCGTATTTTATTAAAAAATAAATCGATATTTTATTTTTATTTATGAAATTATTTACTAAATATCTAATTTACTAAGTTACTATTTTCACATTCATGTGAGCTGGTTTTTTAACGTGTCAGAGCTAGTTTGGTAAATTATATCAAATACAAAACGAAGATGGTAGAGTGTTTACAAGGCAGACTATGGCATTTTCAATAAATTAAGGTCATATAATATTATCTGTGATTATTAATCCGATCTAGCTGATTTCGAACTTGTCCGATCTTTTTATCTAAATAAAAAAATTAGATAGGTTTGGTCTGTCTGGCATTTTTCAGTAAAACAAGGGCAATAGATTGTGTGCAACTGGCTGAATCTCGAACTATTTCGTGCTTTTTATTGATATAAAATACCCTGATAAAGTTTATACCAACATGTATTAAAAACAAATAAAAGCACAATGTCCCTGGTTCAAATCTAGTTTCGGATAAAGATTTGTTTCATGAAATGTATTCTGAAGCAATATATTTATCGATGTTACCTGTACGAAGGCTAAATGTGATACTTCACGCCTCGATTTCTGGCTACTATTCAGTGTTTGTGGATGTTGTGTGGATATTTAGTTGTTACATATGTTGCGATTCCGATAGGGCCTTCATTTTTGATTCGATCTTTACCAAACTTTATCAGATTGTTAATATTAATGAAAGCTCAGGAAAGTTTGAAAACCAGCCAGATCGGACCAGTAACAACGGAGTTATGACCCTTGATTTAGTTGAAAATTATATATTTTGCCTCGTTAAGACGATAGGGCCTTCATTTTGTCATCCGATCTTTACCAACTTCAACAAATTGTTAATATAAATAAAAGCTCGAAAAATTTAGAAAACCAGCTAGATCAAACCAATAACAGTCGAGTTATGGCCCTTGAATTAGTTAAAAATGCTATATGTTGCTTTGTTAAGACGATAGGGCCTTCATTTTGCATCTGATATTAACCAAACTTTACCAGGTTGTTAATATCAATGAAAGCTTTGATAAGTTTGAAAAACACCCAGATCGAACCAGTAATAACGGAGTTATGGCCCTTGAATTAGTTAAAATGCTATATTTTGCCTCGTTAAGACGATATGGCCTTCGTTTGTCATCTGATCTTTACCAAACTTTACAAGATTGTTAATATCAATAAAATCTCGGACTAATTCGAAAACGAGACGGATGGGACCAGTAACAGCGGAGTTGAAATAGTTTATAATGCTATATTTTGCCTCGATAAGACGATAGGGCCTTTAGTTTTAATGTGATCTTTACCAAACCTTAGCAGATTGTTAATACCAATGAAAGCTCAGACAAGTTAAAACACCAGCCACATCGGACCAGTAACAGCAAAGTTATGGCCGTAAATTAGTTAAAAATGCTATATTTTTCCTCGTTAAGACGATAGCGCCTTCAGTTTTAATCCGATCTTTACCAAACTTTACCAGATTGTTCATGTCAATGAAAGCTCAAATGAGTTCGAAAACCAGCCAGATCGGACCAGTAACAGCGGAGTTATGACCCCTGATTTAGTTTTTTTTATTACTTTTTGTATTTATTGATTTATTTATTTATTTATTTTTCATTTGATTTTTTATTTTAACATTTTTTTTTTAACATTTTTTTATTTCCTTTCTTTTTGTTTGTTTAATTACTTTTTTTTGTTACGCCGTATTGGATTTGACGAAACTTAGCAGGAAGCATTGCTATGGTTTCTTGTGCCTCGTTTTTCCCTGGTTCGTTGCTTTTTGATGGAGTTACGGCCCCTTGACATTTTTACTTTAAATTTCTTGTCGGCGCTACTCCTCCTAAACGCCTTGATGGATTTCGACGAAACTTGTAAGGAATTGAATTGAATGTTGTTTAACGGCTCATCAACACAGAATAGGTTATTTAGAGCCGCTCCAGAGAGAGGGGAAGGATACATATGAATCCGGGAACCGTGCCCTACTCTATTATCGAATAGATTCCTATGGTTCTTTAACGTGCTCGGAGGATAGACCGATACACGGGACAGCCCGGTTTACGTCCCCATCCGACGGACGAGGCTAAGGGAAAGTGTCTTGCTCAAGAACACACCAACGAAACTCAGTGGCACCACAGCGGATTGAACCCAGGGCCTCCACTTACAAATCCGCAGCGCTACCGACTGCGCCACGCCAGCCCTTAAACTTGTTAGGAAGCATCAATAAGATGTCTAGTTGTACATATCGCACTTTTGTTCTAGTTCGCTGATTTTTGACGGAATGATGGCCCTTTGACATTTTTACTTTAAATTTCTCCTCGGTGCTACTCCTCCTAATCGGCTTGTTGAATTTCTACGAAATTTGGCAGGAAGCCTCAGTATCATGTCTATTGTGCACAGCACGGTATATCAATGAAATCTTGAACAAGTTCGAACAGCTAGATATTGTTAGTAACGACAGTGTTATGGCCCTTGATTTGTTGAAAAATGCTATATTGTATTTGCCTTTGTTAAATCTGTAGTTACTTCATTTTTTATCTGATCTTCACCATATCAGTTTAGAATGTTAATATAAACACCCCGACCCATTTTTATGAATTTTCATTCATAGAAGAAAGTGGGACAAATTAAAAAATACCCATGCCAGACTAGACTCAGCAGACTTATTGCCCTGGTAGGTGAGCGATCTAAGGCCACCGTAGCCCTGTTGTTTTGCAATGTTTTAAAAGAAGTTCTGATGGGAATTTAATTTTATGTCGACAACCCTTGATATAATAGCCGTTTTAGCCAGTAGAGCATCCACAGGCCCTCTTGGGCCTCTTGTTTAGCGTACTCGGAGGACAGATTGCGAAACACTGGGAGGGGGGTAGGTGTGGCGGTGAAGGTGTGTGGCGGGCATACCCAAGATAATTAAACACAGGTATACATTGATTGTCTAATTCCCGTCCCTAGCAGCAGCATGTATGTTCATTTCCAAAGGGCAGAAGTCGATATTAATATCAAATATTCACACGGATGTTGTCTAATTCCATATCCCGGGTCATCCTTTTTGGCGAATTTCCGGTTAACGGGAATTCATTTCTGTCTTATCCCAGGAGTATACCCGCCACCCCATGCGCATGTGCAAGTGGAACCCTGCTGTTTGGGAAGCATCAAAATAATTTACATCTTATTAAATCGTTTTCATCTAAATGGTTTGAATATGCACATATTTGTTTAACTTATCATTGTGTGCTTTGATAGTGTATTAATTCAGTTTGTTTATTTGTTTGCACTGTGTTTTACGTCAATTTTAGCCCATTTTAGGCCACATATGACTGCCGGTCTTTCTGTGGTAGAGGCAGAACACACTTTCTCAGTTACAAGTTGGGAAAGTGTCGATTCTGACGGATGGCGGGAGGTACGCGGTTGGATTTTTATACATTGTTTCAAGTATCGGTGCACTGACTTGGTTATTGGTTACCTTTTTATTGTTTATGGACTGTTTGGCATTGCATTGAATTGTACCAACTTCGATTATATGGTTTTAAATAACACCCGGATTATTTGACAAAGCATCAACTTGTTTAATGTCTGATAAGATAGTTTTAAAACACGTAGTTGATCACTCCACAATGCTTAGAACTGGTTCTACCCAGGAGGCCATCGAGAGAGATTAATATGTTGGTGTTTTCTTGTAACAGTGATGTCAATGCTCAACTTTATAGTGCTGCCACCTAGAAATACCACGGCGTAGACATGATACACCACCCAATCATATTATACTAACACCGGGCCGTTTATTGTTTTTGTTTGTTTATATGGTAGTTTACGTCATTTTCAACACATGTAAGGTCATATATGATGGTCGATTTTATTTTGTGGTGGAGACCCCGGGCCGAACAGTCCGTTTAATATATAGGGTAAATAGTAAACATCAGACGTATGGCCCTTGGCAAGCATAACTAGTTTTGCAATCGATGTAAAAGAAATATGCTTCATTAATTCATGTTAGACTGGATGATTTGTACAAACCATACATTTGGCGGTAACGGTCGCCCATAATCTCCCTGTGCAATCCGTTCAGTGGTTTTCGAAGAGTTGAGATAAAACTAGTTTTTTCTTCATTTGACGACCAGTAACGCTAGTTTCTATCACGCAGACACACACACAGTTGACTGAGCCTTCTTTGAGACAAGTCTCGCGATAGGTCTGGTAGGTTTTATTATCAAAACAGCGACGAAACTATTGCATTCAACCATTAAAAACTATAGCGTTAAACCATTCAAAACTATTGTATTAAACCACTCAAAACTATTGCATTAAACCATTCAAAACGAGTGCATTAAACCATTAAAAGATATTGCATTAAACCATTCCGAAGCACAGATTAGGTGGTTTATTGGTAGGGGTCATGCGTTCAATCCCCGACCGGGTCACACCAAATACTTCGTAAAATGGTACTAGTAGCTCCGTTGCTGGATGTTTATTATAGAGTTTAAATCTAGAACTCGTCGGCCCGGTGTCAGCATAATGTGATCGTCGGCCCGGTGTCAGTATAATGTGATTGGATGGGGTATCATGTCAAGTGTCTACATCGTGGTAATTCCAGTGTGACAGCATAGGATTAAGAGAAGGTCCATGACAAAAAAGATTGACAGCAGTTTTTACAAAAATGAGTGAAAGAGTATGAGAGAGTATTTATGGAATACATGTATTGATTTTGTAAAATCTTGTGTATTACTCTCATATTAGCATATTATTATCTATGTTGTTAATAGCCAAATAAATGGGTCTTGGAGAATGGCTGAAGAAAAAAAAAATACCATTGTGTATTTTTTCTCTCCCACGAAAAAGAATCTTTATCTCAAACACTTGTTATGCTGTAGTAAGTTTTCTATGTAATGATGGAGAAATGTATCTGATTGCAAAAACATATATATGACAAAATAAACTTCCTATGATGCTATTTATTGCCTATTATATAAACAAAGTATATGCATTTTGATTTACCTGTGTACTCAAGGGCTTAAAGGTCTTTCGTATTTTTAATAAATTATCTATGAAAGTAAGATTGAAAAAAGCGACGTTAAGTACAGGATAGAGGCTATGAAGAGAACTCTTCACTATTAAGAAACCGAAAGGGAGGGAGCATAGCTGTCATATGTGGTTTCATGATTCATTGATCCAGTTCTGCCTACATGTGATGTGAGGTTTCATCATTCATTGATTTCGTTCTGCATGCCTGTTATATGCGGTTTCATCATTCATTGTTTCCGCTCTACATGCCTGTGATATGTGGTTTCATCATTCTTTGCTTCCGTTCTGCATGGCTGTGGCATGCGGTTTCATCATTCATTGTTTCCGTACAGTATGACTGTGATAGGAGGTTTCATCATTCTTTGCTTCCGCTCTGCATGCCTGTGATATGTGGTTCCATCATTCATTGCTTCCGTACAGTATGACTGTGATAGGAGGTTTCATCATTCATTAATTCCGGTCTGCATACCTGTGATATGAGGCTTTGATATGAGGTTCCATCATTCACTAAATTAAATTCCGTTCTGCATAACTGTAATATAAGGTTTCATCATTCATTGTTTCCGCTCTGCATACCTGTGATATGAGGTTTCATCATTCATTGCTTCCGCTCTGCATGCCTGTGATATGTGGTTTCATCATTCATTGCTTCCGTTCTGCATGGCTGTGACATGCGGTTTTATCATTCATTGCTTCCGTTCTGCATGGCTGTGACATGCGGTTTTATCATTCATTGGTTCCGTTCTGCATGGCTGTGACATGCGGTTTTATCATTCATTGCTTCCGTTATGCATGCGGTTTTATCATTCAATGCTTCGCTCGGCAAGATTTTGATATGAGGCTTCATCATTCTTTGCTTCCGCTCTGCATGCATATGATATTTGGTTTCATCATTTATTGTTTCCGTACAGTATGGCTATGATATGAGATTTCATCATTCATTAATTCCGTTCTGAATACCTGTGATATGAGGATTCATCATTCATTGCTTCCGCTCTGCATGTCTAAGATATATGGTTTCATCATTCATTGTTTCCGCACAGTATGGCTGTGATATGAGGTTTCATCATTCATTAATTCCATTCTGCATGGCTGTGATATGAGGTTTCATCATTCATTAATTCCGTTCTGCATACCTGTAATATGAGGTTTCTTTCCTCATTCATTGCTTCCACTCTGCATCGATGTGATATGTGGTTTCATCACTCATTGCTTCCGTAAAGTATGACTATGATATGAGGTTTCATAATTCATTAATTCCGTTCTGCATACCTGTGATATGAGGTTTCATCATTCATTGCTTCCGCTCTGCATACCTGTGATATGAGTTTTCATCATTCATTGCTTCCGCTATGCATGCCTGAGATATGTGGATTCATCATTCATTGCTTCCGTACAGTATGGATGAAATATGTGGTTTCATCATTCATTGCTTCCACTCTGCATGACTTTGATATGAGGTTTCATCATTCATTACTTCTGCTCTGCATAACTTTGATATGAGGTTTCATCATTCATTGCTTCTGCTCTGCATAACTTTGATAAGAGGTTTCATCATTCATTTCTTCCGTCCTGAATGGCTGTGATATGCGGTTTCATCATTCATTGCTTCTGCTTTGCATAACTTTGATATGAGGTTTCATCATTCATTAATTCCGTTCTGCATGACTTTGATAAGAGGTTTCATCATTCTTTTCTTCCGTTCTGCATGGTTGTGATATGCTGTTCATCTTTCATTGCTTCCGCTCTGCATGACTTTGATATGAGGTTTCGTCATTCATTACTTCCGCTGTGCATGACTTTGATATTAGGTTTCATCATTCATTGCTTCCGTTCTGCATGACTGTGATATGAGGTTTCATCATTCATTAATTCCGTTCTGCATGACTGTGATATGAGGTTTTATCATTCATTTCTTCCGCTCTGCATGACGTTGATATGAGGTTTCATCATTCATTGCTTCCGTTCTGCATGGCTGTGATATGAAGTTTCGTCATTCATTAATTCCATTCTGCGTGACTGTGATATGAGGTTTCATCATTCATTGCTTCCGTTCTGCATGGCTGTGATATTTGGTTTCATAATTCATTGCTTTTGGTATGCATGACTTTGATATGAGGTTTCATCATTATTTGCTTCCGTTCTGCATGCCTGTGATATGGGTTTTTATCATTCATTGATTCCGTGCTGCATATCTGTGATATGAGGTTTCATCATTCATTGCTTCCGTTCTGCATGGCTGTGATATTTGGTTTCATCATTCATGGATTCCGGTATGCATGATTTTGATATGAGGTTTCATCTTCCATTGCTTCCGTACAGTATGGCTGTGATGTGAGGTTTGCTTCCGTTCTGCATGGATGACTGTGATAAGAGGCTTCATCATTCAGTAATTCCATTCTTCATTGCTGCTTTATGAGGTTTTACCATTCAATGCTTCCGCTCTGCATGACTTTGATATGACGTTTCATCATTATTTGCTTTCGTTCTGCATGGCTGTGACATGAGGTTTCATCATTCATTGCTTCCGCTCTCCAATACTTTGATATGAGGTTTCATTATCCATTGCTTCTGTTCTGCATGGCTGTGGTATGAGGTTTCATCATTCATTGCTTCCGCTCTGCATGACTGTGATATGAGGTTTCATCATTATTTGCTTTCGTTCTGCATGGCTGTGATATGAGGTTTCATCATTCATTGCTTCCGCTCTCCAATACTTTGATATGAGGTTTCATTATCCATTGCTTCTGTTCTGCATGGCTGTGGTATGAGGTTTCATCATTCATTGCTTCCGCTCTCCAATACTTTGATATGAGGTTTCATTATCCATTGCTTCTGTTCTGCATGGCTGTGGTATGAGGTTTCATCATTCATTGCCTCCGCTCTGCATGACTGTGATATGAGGTTTCATCATTATTTGCTTCCGTTCTGCATGGCTGTGACATGAGGTTTCATCATTCAATATTTCCGTTCTGCTTGACTTTGAGATGAGGTTTCATCATTCTTTGCTTCCGTTCTGCATGGCTGTGATATGAGGTTTCATCAGTCATTAATTCCGTTCTGCATGACAGTGATATGAGGTTTCATCAGTCATTAATTCCGTTCTGCATGGCTGTGATGTGAGATTTCATCATTCATTTTTTCCGTACAGTTTGTCTGTGATATGAGGTTTCATCATTCATTGTATCAGTTAATAAATCCACAGAAAAATAGCGGTCATGTATCTTCTAAGAAAAAACTTTTCCCATGAGCCCTTTAAAAACATAACATTGAGATGCATGCCTTTGATTTGAGGGTTCATTATTCATTGCTTCAGTTCTGCATGGCTGTGATATGAGGTCATGAAATAGGGGACACGTATCTTCTAAGAAAGAACTTATCTCATGAGCCCTTTTAAAACGCTTCCATTCTACATGCCTATTACTATGATTTAGCCGTTTACCACCCTCGTTTTTCTGATATTCACCGTGTCCTATAGTCAACGCGTAAACATGTTGTGTTTTAAATATTTTATCATAAAACAATCCGTGTATTATAGTGTTTCCATTTCTACATTTGTACCTACTGGTATGTGACTTGATCTGCATATGTCACTGGATCACGAGAGAGAGAGAGAGAGAGAGAGAGACAGAGAGACAGACAGACAGACAGACGGACAGACAGATAGACAGACGGACAGAGAGATTATTAATTTATTATTAAATGTATGGGAACAACATGCGTTTTTACAACACTGCACCATGCCCAAATTGATGAAATATTATTGAATGGAAAAATAATAACATATAAGTACCATCAAGAAATAGCAGTAAAACATTCTATGGTCACGATTTTGTTCCGTAAATATGTTTTACAAGCTGCAAGTCTTCACAATGTATATAATTGATGTTTTCACAAACAGACTGGTGAATATGAATCATTATTAATCTTACGTTTTATTTTTCCAGGAAGATCTTTGAGATGAAAAACTTTGAAGAAGTCTGATGGTTATACTAGGAGTACTATTCCTATAGCGTATTTGACACTAGAACAAGGACACGCTGGTGCCAACTTGCCATAACACTGAATCAAACCAAAGTTCACAATGCGCTTTCTTAAGCAGCTATCAATCATTGCGTGTTTTCTTGCGATGTTTGTCGTAATCTATGTTATATTCTTAATACGCGTCTTTCATTCGAAATTACACATTCCATTAATAATTCATGGCCCGAGAATAACAGATAGACCAATCAATAACAGATTTGTCGTAGGGCAGCACAATCATCTCTTGCATACCGCTGTCGGCGGGTATGGCAGTTGCCACCAAACTGCTAATAAAACTGTCTATACACCTAGTAAGTATGTTTACTTCACTGATGCCTTCAATATAGACAAGGAGCCAGTCGCATCATGGATTGATAAATCTAAAATACGCCGATTCTGTGGTGAAAAGTTATCTGTTTACGATAACCGGTTTGCCATTGCCCGTAACATCACTATGTATCCAGACAGAAGGGAACAGATCAACATGCAATCCGAAGGTGGGGAAGAAGTCAGACAGGTGATGAATCAGCAACTAAACAAAGAAGAATATATTTTTAAAAAAGGATTTTGGGAGATCAGTTGTCCAGATACGAGCAACCATTCAACTAATAAAGACACGTTTAAATGGTTGAAACAAATTAAGTTTGATGCGGTTGATAATGCTAGTGCTATTTCTATGAAGGATCTAGTTGACACTGAAACACAGTTCACTATAGCCTTTCCAAGAGAGGACTATGCAAACCTTCATAACTGGGTTAGATGTGTTTTTAACACATTTTTAATGATGATACATTTCAGTTTACAACCAAGTGAAATAACCGTGCTTTTTCTGGACGGCCACCCGTTTACAAACTTAGATAAATCCTGGGAGGTTTTATTCGGCCCTCCTGTTCGCGTTGGTCATTTATCCAAACCTGTGTTTTATAACAATTTTATTTTTTCTATGCCTGAGTCCGATGGACCCGTCTTTGATTTTAGACAAGAACAGATCTCATATACAGAAGAGTTTCGCTCATTTGTGCTACAGCAACATGCATTAAATAACGAATCACAGCTAAACTGCTATAAACTTAGGATTACAATAATTCTCAGACGAAATGCCGTTTATCACCCAAGAAACATTCAAGGAAATGTTGGAAGGAAAATCTACAACGAAGCGGAACTGATTGGGAGTGTGATGAAAGCCTTTCCCGACGCATGCGTACAAGGAGTTTTAATGGAATCGTTGCCAATGGCGTTACAACTTCAGATAATCAGTCAAACGGATGTGCTGATAGGCATGCATGGAGCAGGAATGAGTCATACTATGTTTCTTCCGAAGCATGCCGCCATATTGGAACTTTTCAGCAAAGGATTTAAAAATGGTAGACCGTGGTTTGAATGTTTTCAGTCGATAGCAAGATGGCGGGGATTGAAATATGACAGTTGGGAAAACGTTGATACTTCTTTAGAAATGCCCCATGATTTCACCATATTGCTGGTTGATATTTTAGTTCAGAAAACACGCAAACTTATAAAATCACAATGCAATTAAGAATGACTGTTTATTTTAACACGCAAACTGATAAAAACACAATGTAATTAAGAATGACTGTATATATTTTAGTTTAGAAAACACGCGAACTTATAAAATCACAATTGTAATTAAGAATGACTGTACATTACATGGTCCAAGTATTAACTTTCATACCCCATCCAACCCCTTCCCCAAGAAGAGAAAACGGGGTTGCCTGGGGTATGAATAAAACTTTAATTTCGGCTTGAAAGGTTTGCACATTGTAAAATTAAAACATTTAATAGGTAATTTTAAACAGGTTATCGTTGTTGTTTTTTTCAGCAAAAGACGTTTTTGAAGTGTTTATTGTCGAAATATCCGTCATAAAATCCTTGCATATATATGCTAATATTATTCAACAAAAAAAAATGAATATTGAAAAACAAAAAACTCGAAATTCGTTATTCAACAAAAAAAACTTGAATATCGAAAAACAAAAAACTCGAGATTCGTTATTCAACAAGTAAGTTTTGAATATCGAAAAACAATAAACTCGAGATTCGTTATTCAACAAATAGGTTTTGAATATTGAAAAACAAAAAAATCGAGATAGGTTATTTAACAAAACAAATTTAAAATATCGAAAAACAAAAAACTGGAGATTCTTATTCAAAAAATAAGTTTTGAATGTCGAAAAACAAAAAAATCGAGATTCGTTATTCAACAAAAAAAAAAATTGATTATCGAAAAACGAATATTCAATTTTTTTTTTGTAAAAACAACAAATCTAAAGTTTTTTGGTTTTTCGACTTTCAAGAATTATTTTTGGATAACGAATCTCGAGTTATTTGTTTTTCAATATTCAAAATTTATTTGTTGAATAATGAATCTCGAGTTTTTCGTTGTTTGATATTCAATTGTTTTTGTTGAATAACGAATCTCGATTTTTTTTTGTTTTTCGATATTCAAATTTGTTTTGCTGGATAACGAATCTCGAGTTTTTTGTTTTTTCGATATTCAAAACCAATTTGTTGAATAACGAATAACGAATCTCGAGATTTTCGTTATTTCAAGTTTTTGTTGTTGAATAACGAATCTCGAGTTTTTTTGTTTTTCGACATTCAAAATTATTTTGTTGAAAAACGAATCTCGATTTTTTGTTTTTCAATATTCACATTTTTTTGTTGAATAAAAAATCTCGAGTTCGATGTTCAATTTTTTTTTGATGAATAACGAATCTCGATTTTTTTTGTGTTTCGCCATTCAAAACTTTTTTTGTTAAATATTGTTTTTGTTTTCCGATATTCAAAATTTATTTGTTGAATAACGAATTTCGAGTTTTTTGTTTTTCGATGTTCAAATTTTTTTTGCTGAATAACGAATCTTGATTTTTTTGTTTTTCGACGTTCAAAACTTTGTTTTTTGAATAATGAATCTCGAGTTTTTCGCTTTTCGATATTCAGTTTTTTTTTTTGAATAACAAATCTCGATTTTTTGTTTTTTCGATATTCAATATTTATTTGTTGAATAACGAATCTCGAGTTTTTCGTTTTTTGATATTCAATTTGTTTTTGTTGAAATACGAACCTCGTATTTTTTGTTAATCGATATTCGATTTTTTATTGTCGACATTAGTATTTATTTGTTGAATAACGAATCTCGAGTTTTTCGTATTTTGATATTCAAATGTTTTTGTTGAATAACGAACCTCAAGTTGTTTGTTTTTCGATATTCAAAACCTATTTGTCGAATAATGAATCTCGTGTTTTTTGTTTTTCGATATTCATTTTTTTTTGCTGAATAACGAATCTCGAGTTATTTTTTTCGACATTCAACTTGAACATCGAATGTCGAATATCGAATATCATGCTATCTTCTGGCCGCTCTATATTTCACACGTATGAACTTATACCACTTTGATTTCATTGCTAAAAATCAACTATTTCACTGCTAAGCATAGAATTAAATTATTTAGCTACTACAAGTAATGACTTCTATATCGCACATACTTATTAATCTACTACATATACACATTTGTTTTCTACTTATCATACTAATTACCACGACTTATCAACTGCATATATGAAACATATACTGCATATAAATAAACATGCACGGCATATATATAAATAGGTAACAACACCAGACAGTAAGTGCGTTCCATACTATTCAGTACTTTTTAAATAATAAATGTTTTGGATTCTGCAAATGCTAAACCGGCATGGGAAGTTTATTGCTATGCAATAGTCGAGTATCATTTCTTTACACGACGCTCTGTTGCAAGTTCCTAAGGAATACCTATAAAAATTGCGTCACCTCTATTTGAAGGAATTTGCAAATACTGTAACTTAATGAAGTGGAAGACGAAACATATTTATTTTTTAAAAAATTGACACACTGTCTTAAGCTTATACTAACCGTTCGTTATACACATTTTACACATTTTATTTTTATCTGTACTTTTAGTATACGTGTACTGATCTGTATACGTGTCATCGCCTCAAAATCGCATATTTGTTAATATATTGTACTAAAAGATGTATATTTAATATGATGATGTGTGACACTTTAATAAAAAAATAACTTCTTTTTGTTTCTATCGAACACATTATTTAGTCTGCATTTTAAATAATTTGTTTTAAAGAGCGTGGATCAGTATGCGTTTGAATATAATACATACTGAAAAGAGGATACCCTGGAAGCAAAACTCACAAACAAGAGAGAAAAACAGCAGACTCTGTTATACTCTGTTTCACTGAGTCTGTTCATGACAGGTAATACAATTTGCAACACCTCTCACGTTCAATAGTATCGGCTTAAACGTTATGATCCCAAAGGTCCAGTAAGTAATAACACTACAGAGTTGTCAGATTCAAACGTTAATGGATGTTATATTGGAACATTGAAGGTGACTTACTGAGTTTCATGCATGCATATGAACAGGTGCTTGCCTGTCCTCCACCATTTGCGAGGTGTCCGGGTATACATACTTCATCATCCGCACATGGGCGCGAAAAACAATCCGGATCCACCTGTAAGTTAAGAGTATGACCATTAGGCATGTCATTGAGTATATCTATAGGCGAAATTAATCCGAACCTTTTCTGACATATTCACACCTTTTACGAGTTTGACATTTTATCTGGCTGTGTACCTCAATAGAGAAGAGATTCCCTCTTCGTTTACATATTTGTTAGAATTATCCCACTGAAGATGTAATGGTCTAGAATTTTCAGACGAAGTTAAAACATATATGTATTAGATTTCCGAGAATTTGACTTTGTGTTACATGTCAAATATGCATTGCTAATTGTGCTCTAGCAGACGTCGCCATAAGGTAGGAGAGTTAACACAGATAATCTTTACCGTTCTTTCAATAAAACAGTTAGTTCCCTTTGAAGAATTAAATTAGTCGACCGATCAAATAGGCTGGGTATCAATTGATTAATCGAGGTCGTTCTTATTCATTTCCAGTTCAGGTCACATAATAGGCTGGACGAGTTGAGGATGTCAGGAACCACGTGACTCTGCTACGCTTGTCTGGAATCGTCCATATCAAACCACGTAGATGCATACATATGCTTTTAGTCTCTTTTTAAATATGTTTTAGTATCGACACTTTTATAATTTTAAGGTGGACATGGAAAGAGCCGTTTATGCTTTCTTCTACAAAGTAAACCTCGACGTTGGAGTTCGCGGGATAACACTTCCCGAATATGACAAAGGGTACCCAACGACAAAAACAACAAATCAGGTAACCACCATCAACGTTGAATAAACCATACGAGATACACACTGTCAGTATACTTGGGGGTAGCTATCATTGTGAGTATCGACGGCGTTATCATCAACTGGACAACGGGCACATGAACAACAACATTGCGCTAATTCAGAAAAACGACAGACCTCATGAATATGCACAGACTTCTGATTCGCTACATTATATCAAGCCAATAGTCGGATTGACCTACTTTAAGAATCTTTAAGAACCATCTATTTGAACGAAATCTACTTTTCTACAACAATTCAATTAAGAATAAGTAAGCATTTTTAACATAAACTTTTTTAACATGTTTAATATTATTTTTTATTATTTTATTTTTTATTTTTCTGAAGCTTCCTTAATATATTCATACAGAATATCTATATATAAATTTTCACATATTGGTATTAGTAATATTTATAGCATAATATTTCGAGTACATGTAGGCCCGAGAGTGCAGTATAAATCGCATACGAGAAAAATATGCTATAAATGTTTTGTATCATAGTCATTTATCCAAGTACGCGCGTGCAAGAAGTTATAGGGCGTTGCAGTTTTCAGTAAACATAACAGACAGACAGACAGACAGACAGACAGACAGACAGACAGACAGACAGACAGATATTTTTTATTGATTTAAACTTTACAAGTTTATCATCATATACAATATGCAAACATTTATACGTGACAGAATAGCCAAAACAAACAAACAACAAAAACATAATTTTGCACACTAGTTTCAAATAAATTGTATTATTGAATAATTTGAAATATTAAATAATTGAATAAAAATGTGGAAATGACACTGAACTTTAACTTACGCAAATTAAATTAAATATTAAATTAAAAAACAAAAAAACAAATTTTGTTCTCATTATCACAAAAGCAGTAACATAAATAATTAATTGATAACAGTTTTCATTCGAGGATAAACCTAGTTTTGATTAAACAATAAATCATTACGAGAATCAAATGCTTCTTTTATAAACCAACACGGTACAATAACGTTGGTTTCTTTCTAATCTGTTCTGTGCGTAGCGCCCAGTTTCAATTCGCAGTGAATGCGACGATGGTCTTAGTTTTGATAAAACAATTCACAACTTATATGGCAAAATATCGAGCTATGGTTCATATTCAAAATTGCCTTTAAAATGTAAATACATTGATAAAACTCTATTATTTACAACATCGCTGTTCCACTTTTGAACAAAACAATCGACTAAACGCTGTTTAAAAACAGTATGAAATGTTTTCAAAGGAACACTATTTGGATTATTCCAAACATAGCCAAAACCATGCTCGTTTAGAAGCTTTTTAATATTCCCAGCCCAATTATTACGCCAATTTTCTATGTTATTGACGGAATTATTGTAAATACTAAAAATTATAATATTGTCAGAGTTAACTGTTTTGCACCAATATTTAACGATTCTAACATAGCGCAATATATACAATGGATACCGCCCATGTTCCCCGTAAATACCCGCATTGCTAGTAGAAGTCTTAACATTTAAAATATATTTACAAAATTTTAAGTGAATCCTTTCAATTTCTTTCGACTTAGAAAACCCCTAGGCTTCGCAACCATGATTCAGAATGGATCCAACAAAGGAGTCGAATAATTGACACATTGTCTTCGGTTTAAAATTAAACTTCTTAGTATTAGCAATTAATATATGTAAAGCCTTTAAACCCTTCCCTGCTAAACTTACTTGATTTAAAACAAATGTTCCGGTATAATTAAAAATAACTCCCAGATAATTAAAATCGTTAACTATTTCTAAGAAGTTGTCATTATATGTCCATGACTCATTTTGTCTTAATTGGCCCCTTTTCCTAAAAAACATAATTTTGGTTTTGACGGAATTTACTTCTAATCCCCATTTATTACAATAAGCTAGTAATAAATCTAATTTTGCTGCAAATCATCAGGTGATTTTCCTACTAAAACCATATCATCTGCAAACAGTAGAAGAATAAGAGTAATATCTTCGTTAGTAAGACCTGAACTAATATCATTTTGTAAAAATAACTCTAAATCTTCAACGAAAAGGGAGAAAATTATCGGGGAAATTACCTCCCCTTGCCTTAGACCGATTGAACATTCGAAAAAATCTGAATAACTATTGCAACTTTTAACACAAGATTTTACTTTAGAGTACATGTCTCTTATTATTCTAAGTAGCTTTCCATTTATGCCTATTTTATAAAGTTTTAGCCATAAGGCATTCCTATAAACGCTATCAAAAGCTTTTTTCAAATCAACAAATCCACAATACAATCGACCTTTCTCATTTAATATCTTGTGAATAACAGATTGTAATACAAAAATTGCATCGATAGTTGAAGACCCGACCTAAAACCAAATTGGGCGTCTGATATAATATTATTATCTTCACACCATTTACTTATCCTTTTATTTAAAATACCGGTAAAGATTTTGGACAAACAACTAACAATAGTTATTCCTCTATAATTATTTACGTCGTCAGGGTCGTTCTTCTTAAACAAAGGTATAATAATTCCCTCGGTCCATTTTTCTGGAAAATATCCGGAGTTTAGTACAGCATTAAATAAATCAACAAGATGCGAGGAAGCAAGATGCAAGCTGAATTGCATATTAAAAAGAAGTCCTATAAAATGCTTATAAAGAAAAAACGGCGTGCGTATGAAAATAAGAAGATGAGTGAGATTGAGAATTTAAGACATAAGAAGCCTAAAGATTTTTGGAAGTTATTTTTACGAAAAAATAAACCGAAGAGTGAAAACATAAGTCTTGAGAGATTTTATAATTATTTTTCTCAGTTGTATTTCCTGTATATGTACATGTATCAGTATTTTCTCAAATATGCAAACACATCTTGTTGGAATGTGCAGACTTTAATCCTATGCATTAAAGGTACTACAATGTTAATACTATGAAAGAGTTATTTCACACTTTATATTTTAGTCTTGTTTTAGATTTCCTGAAAGACTATATACATCATTATAATAATCAGACTTTATAAATCATTATAATAATATGTTTTTATATATATTTACCTGTTTATACACCCGTTGACGGGCATTTGTTGATTTACATTTATACATTGTTTATATTACTACCATATCATCCCTTATTTGTAAATAGTTTTATCTTTATATATTTATTTTAATTTTTATTTACTACTTCATTTCTTCATCTTTCATCAGTTTTTGCGTACAATATGATATATATTTGTGTCGACGTGCCGTAAAACATCATTCATTCATTCATTCATTCATTCATTCATTCATTCATTCATTCATTCATTCATTCATTCATTCATTCATTCATTCATTCATTCATTCATTCATTCATTCATTCAAATATATACACTTCATTCATTCAAATATATACACATTTTTGCGGATACACACTCATATATATATACACCCGCATACACATATTATTTACACATATATGCACATTTATGTATATTTTTCTATGGTGTTGTAGGCATTTAGTATGTCTATGCTTATGTTGTATTAACTGTAAGGATATGTTTGGACTTTTTTTTTCGGAAAAAAATGTTTAATACAAAACATTTTCTAGAACTTAAATATATACATAAAAAAAAGGGAGAACATTTTGAAGGAAATTTTTTGAGAAGTAGGCAATAGTGTTTTACTATGTCGATTGTTGTGCATTTTGGAGTATTTCATTGAGCTTTAGTAACATCTAATAAGTTTGCATATATAGGCATATTTTACCAATGTTTATGTATCGACTCCATATGGATTCAATCGTGCAACTTTTAAATTTGTATATGCTATCCACTTTTCCACTTTGTATACAAATATAACATGTTTTTTTAAAAAAAACACTAACAATGGGAATTGTTTTTGCATTTTTTGTTGATAGATGAAAAATTTGACCTGCAGGAGTATTTTGCTCAAAATGATATCAAATTTATTATTTCCAAATAGAATATCTGTTTCTGACCAAAGTGTCAGTGTTGTATTACATTTATGCCTTATGTATTCTGCAAGGTCTAACCAAAACTGTTTTACAAAACAGGTGATTTTAGTCAATAGGTAGTTTCCAGAATTCTGTGGTTGATTATATGTTGTAACCAAAGTAGTTTAGTTGTTTTGTTGTTTCATTTTAACGGTATTCATGGTATTGCATATATTGATTCAAATTTATAATTAGGTACAGTTGTAAAAGTAAGTATAAAAGTCGAACAGGAAATGCAGTTTTCACAGAACACAGTCAACCCAAAAACACGCAAAAAGACAAACGTGAATGGCAATGTTAATAAGGAATAAAGGCATATGGCGACACAACCACAAAAACGGTTGACAATAGGGCTATGGCCTTGGAACGGTTAGTTGCAAAAAAGGCCGCTGAGGGTGGGGGAGGGGGAGGGGTTAAACCAGGTTCTGGGGTGCACCAAACCTTTCACACTTACTCTACTGTCATCAAAATAAAACTGGACAGTGTAAATAAAGAAATCACCGCAATGAACATTCTCTTAAACCAGGTTCTAGTGTGCATCAAACCTCTCACACTTACTCTACTGTCATCCCAATAAAACGGGACAGTGTAAATAAAGAAATTACCGCCATGAACATTCTCTAACCAACAAGGCAGCATTAATAGGCAATTTAAGCAAAACACAAAGATGCTCGTGTATACATAAAAGAAAAAATAATAGCCCAGAAAGCCACAAAGAAGGTTCTCAATGATTTGGCAGAAGCCAGAACAACAAGAGAACAAACCATTGAGATAAGACAAGATTGCAGACAAACATCAAACTTCACCGTCGTTTTGGGCTTTAGATAGACGTCATCATAGGGTCCACAGCCTATCCGGTCATCGCACAATTAAAGAGGAAAGCATAGTGGCGAACTGTAAATGGGTCCACCACCAAACATGCAGTGCGTTGCAAAATGATAGGGTCATAACCTCTTTTGATAAACCTTGTAACAAGCTTAAAACAGATAGTATGAAAGTGATCATGATCAAGGATTTTACGAAGTTTGTAAATCACATCACCACAGAAGTCAGGCTGTGACATTCTCGCCCTCGATCGATACTAGTATCATCTCTCGTATTAGGCGCTTGGAATGCTGGGGAAAAAAGTAGTCCGGTCATTTGCGTATATACATGAGATATATACGCAGATCGAGGGTTTCTTGACAGAGCGTAGGGGATCATGTTTCAACATTGTAGGAACCCCATTTGTTACAACGTCGCTATATGTTGTAGCCGTCCGTAAAAGTTACAATTTTTGTTCTAAATGTTACACTAAACGCTATCTGTTACAATATTACCGCGAATGTTACAAAATGTAGTTGTGATAAAAGTTATAACGTCTACGCTATATGTTACAATATGTTTATGTGTAACACAAGTTACAACACCTTGTCGTAAATGTTACACTGGCATTGGCATCATTTCCGAAGCTTTGGAAAGTGTTTGATTTTGCTACTACACTATATTTATAATATTTATAAGTGTATTTAGGTAATTGCAACCTTACCTTGTCGTAAATGTTACACTGACATTGGCATCATTTCCGAAGCTTGTAAACAGTATTTAAATGTGCTATTAAAGTATTTTTATAAATTTTAGTAGTGTGCTTCACACATTTCTGTACGTACGAATGTTTTCCTTAGGCGGTTTCAAGGAAGAGGCGGATTAGGCGTACGCTTTTAATAGTTACTTTTAATATGTAAGTATATGTATATATATGAAATCTATGGCATACATATATGTCCTAGACTTCTAAACCATCATGAGCGATTCATGATTTTGAATTCTGGTATTGTTTGTAGTATTTTATTTTCTCCCTCATTTCGTCCGAAAATAAATTACTTCTTTACTCAAAGAAAAGCAAAAACTAATTTGAAGGAATGTCGTGTTTTTTGCAGTCATTATGAATACGTCGTCTAATGCAGTCGTTATCAAAACAATCATACAATGTATAAGAAAAAGTGGGCTAACAATGGTACAAGTAA